>VUYV01000767.1:130541-149313 GCA_008711295.1 Anarhynchus alexandrinus | reverse complement strand
CCCACTTCTGGCTGTAGCCCAGTAAAACAGAACAAACAGCCCGCCCCCCCGGGAAGCTCCTGCTTCAGAGAAGAGTGCTTGAGCCTCTCCTCAGAGCCAGGTTATTCACTCCTCCAGTCACATACCCCCAAAATAGCTCTTAACATCACCAGCCTCCCTCAGGTAACAGGAAGATGCTGTTTGGTGATATCAGGCATAACTCAAATCATGCTCTGCTGCCTCTGCTCCAGTCCCAAGCGCAATGATGCTGAGCTTCCCTTAACCACATCCCAGATAAGGCAGGGAGACTAATTTCAAATCAGACATATTATTTACTCACGCTAGTTCTCCTTGCCTGGCTTGTGCGGGCCCATGCCTAGCAGCTACTGGCCACTTTGGAGCCCAGTACTCCTCTAGGACTGCCACCCAGCCCCAACGGTGCTTGTCCTCATGCCTACTCCCTGCTCTGCCTACAGCACAGACTGCTAATGTTAGATTTCCCCCAGTCACTAAACCGCTTATTATCACGGCACTAACACTGCTTTCTGGCTCTATTTCTAGTACGCCACTGGAGCGCAGCTGAAACACAGCCCAGGGGGTCTTTCGAGGAAAGTTGAGGAGCCAGAGGTAGGTCAGAATACACTGCCATCCTGCATTCCTCTGCTGTTGCATTAAGAATTAGCCCAGTCCTGTACCCCAAAGGCATTTTTCCAGAAAAAAAAAAATACAAAGTTTAAAGGAAAAAAAGTTATAAAGGATATTCAAACAGAAGAGCTGCAAATGGTCTCAACCCTTTAGAGTATTCCGAGATATAAACATGCATTAGAACAGCTTCCCCACTTAGATAACACACTAGAGAAGAGGAGAAGAAAAACGGCTGGTCAGCCCTAACTATTCCTCCCACAGCCATATATCAGTCCAGCATTTCCTCTCCGCTAATCCTTTTCTCCTCCTACCTCTGGCACCGATCCCAAAACCCACACACAACCAAACCCGAGTCCTGCTTGGCACACCAGTCCAGCTCCAAGAAGGCACTCACTTGCTCCATGCTGGGCACACCAGCCCCACCAGGCAGGACACCCCCGAGCCCAAACCCCTGCTCCACAGCTCAGCGTGACTCAGCGCTCGGCTCCCGCAGCTTAAATCACTTGGGCAGGACCATCACATGATGGAGGGGGGGTGAAGAAAGGGATCAATTGCAGCTGTGGGGGCTGGAGCTTTCCCAGCCATTTAAAGTGGGCAGCAGGAGATCTCTATCGATATTGTTCTTTGCAGGCAGGATGTGTATGATTTTAAAAGCTAGTGATTGTTTGCTTCTGCGTGATCCTAGAAATCCTTACTGTAAGCTCTTCTAGCTGCTATGCAGTGTATGTTGGCACTTATCCCGGGAGCCTGAGTGTGGCTCTGTGCCTGCAGCGAGGTGGCTGCTTTTTGTTAAGTGATCCCTGTCTAAAATCAGGGTTGGAGTCCTCATGTTACTGCTGCAAAGTGACTGTCTCTGAGAATATGTGTGTACGCATCCTCCCAGCCCAGCCTACTGTCTACAAGGAGCCTGGACTGACAGGAGCCCCTGGGTACAAATCATCACTACTTGCAGTTAAATGAAACCCAAAGGTTTGTTATATTCTATGCCAGCATTTAAAAAGTGCCTGAAAGTCAAGGCTGTTTGTGTGGGGCACTACTAGATGTGAGGATTCAGGCTACAGCTTTTGAAAAGTAGCGTGATCTCGCTGGTTCCATTCCAGTTGCAAAAGACTCCAGAGGGAAAAGAGAAATGCTTTGTTAACAGAGGAAGAGGCCGGGCAGGGCTGAGAGCAGCCAGCAAGAAAGGAGGCTGCTTTCCCAGCTAGTCCCTAACACCAGCTTTCCCCCTTTACTATGTCCCTTAAAAGTGCACAGCATCACTTCCGAAGGCCCTTGCAGGGAGGTGAAGGTGGGAGCGGCTGGTGCTTGGTGGGTTTGTGTGACTGGATCAGCTGAGTGCCACTTGTAGCTTTGGATTGGCTTTAGCAGGGTCCTCAGGCCTCCGTGCCTCAGTTTCCCTCATACATGAGGTGACATTTATGACATGCAGCTTCACAATCCCAGTCAGAGCTGCTATATAAATGCAGGGTGCTACTTGTTGGTTAAGCCACGACTAGCCTGTGAGATACTTATCTGCGGATAACTTTAGGAAGGGCTGAACAGGGGAGCTTACAAAACAGCACAGGAATTTATGGCTAGATAGCAGGAAGAAACATGCTGCCCCGCAGGAGGCTGCTGGAACTTCACTAGAGCGTGCTTGCTGTTATACGAACAGCATCCTGACTCCTGGCACCATCCTTTGCCCCACATCTCCCCAACACCCATTTCTGAACATTCACATGGCATTTCAGCATCCCATATGACTCTGGGTGAATCAAAGCCGAGCTGCGTTTGAACGCGAAAGTCACAAGCCTGAATTGGAGCCCTGTGACTGGGTTGTATAAAAGAGGGCAAAATGCTGACTGAAAGTACTACAGGGAAAATCCCACACATGCTCTGGCCTCCCACTAACTTCCTGGCCATCCTATCCATACACGAGAGCCACACTGGAGTCGGGAGTTAACTACAGGAGCAGAGATGGTGCGGGCAGCAAACACCACTGAGAGCAGGCCCCTCCACAGACAGTTCGGAGAAAACCCAAGTAATTCCACCTTAAGTTTGCCCCAGTATCTAGGATGATGTTAGCTGAAATCACGTGTTATAGATAGGCTTTAGGCGCCTGCTTTCTGTGCGCCTGAGTTACTGTGCAGTTGTTCCCCGCCACGTGTGAGAGGTTGAGCAAATTCTGTTTGGTCGGTTGGGTTTTTGTATTTGTTTTCCATTCAGCTCTGTGAAATCCCTGGAGAATTCTCTCCTCCTTTCAGTGCAGCAGCATTTCTGGAGACAGAGCTGCTGGCAGGGGAGCTGCGGTGCCAGGGCCATGCAGTGCCATAGCATTGCCCACTCAGACTCCCTTTCTCAAACGCACGTCTTGTGAGCTGCTTTTCTGGCCTGAAGTCTCCTTCTCGGACCCTTTCCTTCAGACAGGGAAATACCTTTCTAATAATATGTGGAGACTGTACTGTTTGTTTTGCTTGAGTGTTCTGCCCTGGCGGTCTAGTTGGTTTAGCAACAAACCCTTTATTCTTGGCCCCTGATTTAAAGCACTCCTGGTCTTAAGCACTGTGAAATCAGTAAAGTGTTTATTCTCAGACTACAATGGTGAGATACACAACTACCTTCCCTTTTTCCTAGGGATTAAAGCCAGTGGTGGGGAGGCAGGAGAACGAACATCTTCCCTTTTGCAGCCTCCAGTGGGAAGAAGTGGGAGAAAATTCCCTAGTGGATCTCCTTCCCTTTCAAAAGGTTTGTAGGAGGAGACAGGCTGCAAAGAAAGGCCACATGTCTCAGCCCCACCCCATCAAGGGTGACCCCAGCCCCTCAGCATAACACGAGGGAGAGGACACCTTCACCGCCTGCAGAGAAGGGTCTTGGCCCCTACACACAGTTTCCTGGGATGGGAATTTTTTGCCCGAGTAAAAACATAAAGCTCCCAGCAAGCAGAGGATTAGGGTGTGCTTCAAAGGTCGGGGAGGGAAGGAAGAGAAGTGCTGCTCCATTCAAGCTGCTTTCACATCCAGGGACCAGCAGATGATGTGCTGAGAAGGAACCTTGGGCAGGAGACAGAATGCAGACAAGAGCCCAAGCTAGCTTTATCTGGCTTGTAGCAAAGGATCACAATAGGCACAGGTGCTGAGACAGTGTAGTTAGGGTACATACAGTGTACATGATCTCATTTCCAGGAGTTACTGCTCTCTTGCATGCTTTTGGGAAGAGTGTTGCACCCACCCAGCAGCTCTGGCAGAAGCAGGGAGAGAATAGTCATCTCCTGCTCATCCAGAGGGTGATGCCCAAAAGAATTTTCCTCTGTGGGGAGAATTAAGGTTGCCCTCCCAGCATCTGGCCTTGCAGGCTTGCTTGAGGGCATGGGGCCCTGCCCAGCACCAGGTCCACAGCCCAAACTCTTAATTCAGCCCTTGATTTGCACAGACTGAAGCCAGACAACTGGTCGGTCTGATTTTCTTATAACTCCCTAGAAATGCCCCAGATTTGCTTTAAAAAGATGTGAATACCAAAAGGATGTAGCATGCTGATTGTTACTCTTCTTAATTTTCTGCGAGACACCCTAGCCCTTGGCATGTCATATCCCTGGCTAGTCACTCCTGTCATTAGAAATGTGTTACCCCTCTTTTTGGGAGGTTTAAGAACACATCTCTTAGTGCTGGTTAACTCAAGGACTATGGTGTATTATAGAGTCTGCATGACACAGGGTGCAGAGGCCAGTGCTGCTGGCGCTGCGGTGTCTGTGCCTGGTTTGTCTTGCACTGAACCCACACACACTGGTAGTTGTTGATGCTACATATCGGAAATTATTCATTGCTGTAGCTGAGAAAGAGGCCCCACTTCTTGCTTAAAGCGCAAATAGTAGCTTTCTCCTCCTTTGGAGATGGTATCTGGCCTCAGCTCCAGCACAGCAGTACTGTACATGTGCTTCCCTGGGAGGGCACCACTGCTTCAGCCATTGCACCAGTGAGAACACACCCCTGAACCACTTAGGCTGACCAGAGAAGGAGGAAAACTGCTCCGATACATTTTCAGTAGTGCAAGGATTATAGTGGTGAAATACTGACAAGAAACACTCCTCACCCTGTGCTAGTGTGACTAAAGCTTACAGTATACTCTAAGGTAGGGCTTTTTTTGTGCTTTCTTTAGGTAAGGTTTGTTCTTGTCTGTATAAGTTCATCCTCAGTTCATCAAGCAAAGCCAGCATCTTTCTCATGCACAGTCTTTCGGGAATATTTGTATGAATACTGTCTGGACAGGATCCTGGTCTCAGCAATAACCCCTGGTTACTCTCACAACCTGAATATTATGCTGTTATGGCATAATAGATACATACATTATATATGCGTATATACACACCCAGCTGTTTTCTACCTCATAGGATATCTGGGGACTTTAGCTTAAGCAATCCTCTGCTACTGCTGTTGATGTGTCCGATTATTCCTGTTTCTCCTGTAGCATGTTAGTGTCTCATCCAAGAAGCTGCTGCCTTGTTGCTTGAGTAGTCATAACGCCCTGAAGGGTTTTGTTGCACACAGTTTCTCTGGACCATTGAGCACAAAAGGTCCCATGCGTGGCTGGCTAAAACAATGCTTTTACCACCATAGTGTCTTCCAGCCCTTTGCTATCCATGAGGGAAACTTCAGCTTTGGTCTGTAGACCACAGGGGAATAGAGCCAGACTCGCAAGAAAAATCCTTCGCCTGCTCCTGAAAGAAAAAGAATTACTCTGGAGCCACAGTCCAATTTGGCAGGAGGTTGAGAGGCCCTCCCAAAGGCCACAGGCACTGAACTTCCCAAAGCACTGCTTCAGAGGGAAGTCTGTGCCAGGAAGAAGGGCTGAAGGTCCAGTCTACCCTGGATGCCAGCTGGGGTTACATGGCCACATGACGCTACAGCATTTTTATCCCAGAGGGTTTCCTCATTTCAGCTTTCCCTACATTAGAAGGGAAGCACCTCTATTCCAGGTTAATTATAAACTAAGTTAATTATAAAGAACTTCTTGCACTATCTCAAAGTGATGAAAGGAGTTTGCTGATCCCTTCAGTGGGATTTAAAGTATGTCTCATCATTTTATTTCCCTCATTAACACTGACCCAAGCTGACAATCCCTGTGTTTCTCTCATCTCTCAGTAGATTAGCTTTAACTAGAGCAAATTGTTAACTAACCAGAACTGGGGCTTTGTTATTTTGGACTCATTTCACTTCAGCACCTCTCTGCATATATTTGAAATTTGCAGGTGGCAAACACCTCTCCTCAGTTTATTGCATCATCTCAAAGGAGCTGTTTCCCTTTGCTCCTCATTGGAGGTCTCCGATACTTATGAATCCAGGTACATCTTTTCCTCCTCTTTGCCGCTCACCAGACAGCAGGAAGATTAATCTCTCCTCTGAAGTCATCATGCTTGCAAGAAAGCAGTAAAAAGCAGTGTGCTGCCCTGCTGCTGTACACTGCCAGGCTGCACCTCCACCTGCCAGGCCACTCCTTTTATCTTTCCTTGCCATACTAGAGTGCAAGACCCATATCACCTGGGACAGACCTACCCTTGTTGCCCTGTGACACCATGCCCCAAACAGCAAGATCTTGCCCTGGAGCTGGAGACCATAGCAGCTGGTGCACTACAAATTCATTGCAGAACCACAGGTTACCGACCCTTCAAGTGCATGTTTTCTAGAGGTCTGTCAATTCAGGCACTTTTAATTATTTATTTTTCTTACCAATGTTGTTGTTTACTCTACATCCATGACCACATTGCAAACTTCTGCAACAAGGAACAGACACTAGAACACTTTTCAGTGGGATAGCACAGTAGGATAGCAACACTTCACAAGCCTTATAGATTCCTGTGGTCTAGTTTCAGACAAGCTGGGTTTGATTTTTAACTCGTGATCAGCTGCAAGGGGACTTGGGTCAGGGGTGGGAGAGACATGGGGAACTATGCTTTTCCCTATCCTTACCCAGCTGAATAAAATCTGTACAGGCCTTGAAGTTGTTTACATGGTGTGCAAGAGGTGAGGAAAGCTAGAAGGGAGTGCATCTGCATTGCCCTCCCCAAGATACTCAGGCAGTAAAGCTTGTTAGCTGGGTCTGGACCCTATGTGAGTGTGGAACAAGAGAAAGATTGCAAGTAATATAGACTTTTTCTGGTTAAAAATCAAAGGAAGGGTGTCTATGGAGAACGATCATCACTGCAGCATGCCTTCTAGGTAGTTTTAGTATTGAATTATGGTGACTGCACAGAGGTTGGGGGGTCTAGCCTTGGTTTCATTTCCTATTCACAAATCTGCTTTCACTACTAAGTGCCATCCATAAAGTTAAAGCTCCCAGGCTTTGCCAAGAAACCTGGGATGCTCTTCTTAAAGATAACTGTACAGTCACCCCATTCCAGTCCATGAGACTGGATCTGTGTTGTCACAGTAGATAAATCAGGAACCTTTACTTCCTCTGTTATTGTCTGACACAGGAATGGCTTCAACAGGGCTGGAAGGCAGAGGCAACACTGCACTGCTCAGGTTGAAATGCCTTACATAGTCCTGCTGAAGTCAGGAGAAGGGAATGCAGGACTTCGAGGTCCTTGGAACACATCTGGCACCTTCCAAGGCATCTGCAAATCCAAGAGCCATCTTCAGAAGGAGTGCATTCCTCAAACTGCTTCCACAGTGCATGGTCATCTGCAGCAGAGGCCGGCATCACTTACCTCTCTGCAAAATGTGCCATGCCCAAAGCTGAAGAGCTGTCTGCTCTGCCAGAGTGTGGCTAACCACAGGCCCATTTGTGGCACAGTGACACTGCCAGGACTGTGCACCCTCAAGTTGTCACAAGAGCTACAGGGAAACCTGAATTACTGATAGAAACAGCAATAGTCAAGTCACCCTTCCCACCTTCTCCATGTAACAGACAGGCAGAGGGTACTGGCTGTGTGTTTCCACCACCCCCCTGCGCCCCTGCAGCTGAAAAATGTTATCTGTTCATCCTTTTATATTTTCTCCTTATGACTTTAGGGCTCAATTTTCCTTACGTCACACTGATTATGCAATACTTGCAAGGCAGAGGTCTCCCTTGTACTTAAAGGCTGTAAAGCAGTTTCTGGGTTTGGAGCTTTGCTCAAATCAGTGGGGGAAAACACCTCACAATGACTTTGAATAAAGTGGGACCAAGTGTTCTGCATCAGCTCAGTGTCCGCAAAAGCATTCCAGCAACCTTAGGCTGAACGAATTTAGAAGAGCCCTCCTCTAGCCTGACATATAGCACATACAACATGCCAGGATGGTTTAGAAACTCAAGCCATCTGGAGTTCTTTCCCACAAAAACATGTGTGTGCCAGAATTTGTCTCCTTTGAGCCACCCACAGTGAGAAGGGATTGTATTAAAGCTGGCTCAAAATTCTCAAATTCAATTTTAGGCAAAAGAAAATTGTCAATAAGTATTTGGAAAATGCCTTGGAAAGAACAAGCTGATTAAAAATGTAACAAGGTTAAAAGAAACATTAACACCATCCATTCTGATACTGAAGGGCCTTCAAAATTACGGTACTTGGGGTGAAGTTGTTAACCCTTTCTTCCACCTTCTCCCTCAGTGTTTTACCAGCCAGATTTAGGGTTTACCTGAAATGATTCCTGGGTCACGAGGGCTCCCTTGCTTCAGAAACAAGCTCTGATCTTCTCTAGCTGTTGAAGTGCAATAAACAAAGATACTCTCAGGTTTAAGACCAACATTACTGGATTCCTTTAATACCACAGCTGTAAATCAGTATCAAATTCAGGCAGATAATTTGATTGTCTTCCATTATTGACAACAGGCCATTTCTCAGTAACTGGAACATGACGTCTCTGCTGATAGCTAAAGAAGAAAGAGCCAGTTAGAAATACACATGTACACACACTGAGAAATACACTTACAAGTGGCAGTTCAGTAAGTTCTGCTTCATTCCCGAGCAATGTGGGCAGATCAGAAACCCTGCTCCTAAATCCCCTGAAGGCTGTGGTGCTCTCGCTTGGAGCTGTTGGGTGGGTCCATAAGAAGACTCTGGCCACAGCATGATGAAATGAGGCAGCGGTGGGGAGCCCTGGGCACTGCAGGATGCAAGGGAAAAGGAGGGCAGACGGGATTTCTCACACTGACAGGCAGCAGGAAATTGGGAGTGCGTGACTCATGCCAAAGGCCTCAGCCATGACTCAGGACATGCAGCATGCCCTCAGGTCCCATGGGAGAGCACAAACACAACTGGCTACCTTCAATGCAGCCGCCACCACATTAGTCAGCAAGAGGTGGCAGACTCCACCGAGGCATAATCTAAGGCACTGCCCTCCCATGGCAAATGAGAGTCTGCACCAAGTTGTGCCCAGCACCAGAGCTGAAACAGTCAGCGGTCTGACAGAGCTTGACTGCACATAATTCCACAGCACCTTCAGAAATCTCAGCCCAAGGACAGGCAAGCAGCACACCTGCCAAAGGCCGCAAGGTTCTCAAAATGCAATGGAAGCACCACTATATCTGCCCTCCCCTTCGGCCACAGGCAGGAAGAATAGGACTTTCTAGATGTTATGTCTGATGCATGGACATGCAGATCCATGACTGGCTCCTGCTCATCTCCTGCACAGACCATCCAGCAGCTAAAAAGCCATCCAACATTGAATCAACAGGTGAGCACTATGAGGAACAGCAATCCTGGGCTTGATGTGAAGCAGCAATGAGAAACCAAGGAGGGAGGAGGGTTGCAAGATGTTTGCTTAAATCATCTATTCAGTATTTATAAAGCCAAGAAACAAAAAAATCCAAATCACATGCAAATAATTCCTAAACTGAAAGCTCTGCATTTCCCCTGAGCATGCCATTCAGCAGATGACTAAACCAGTTCTATTGTTTATGCAAAGAAAAATGTGCAACTTCCCTTGACTATGCCCATCTGTGTGTCAACCTGGAGGCAAGACTGCCAGGCTTACTGACCTCCCGTCGATGGTATTTATTAAAGCCACTTGCCTGGAAGCTGCCCGGCCTTGGCAAGACCATTTCATTGGTTCCCCCCCTCCCAAAACACTTAAGCTGTATCTAGTCAATGAGATGTACAGCTTTATACAGTGCCATGCAGTGGCTCATCTTTTTCAGGAAACAGATGTGTTTTGACATATATGTACTATATGTTACAAAACAATGTTGCTCATCCTCCCTCTCCAGAAAAGAGGCTTTATATACACAGATTTCTGATGGATATTTGTCAGCTTCTTGTGCTTGCTGTAAACTAGTGTCTCCTAGTGCTGGGGTACATTCTTGCCTTTGCCTATGGCCTGTCATGAGCAGGACTCACGGGGAGAAAAAATACAAGTTAACAGGCTTGTGGTTTGCAATCCTCCAACAAAAAAAAAAATATGCTAAAAAAACAAGATTCAGGCTTTACCTTATTTGTCACTGAAGTTATGACTCAGAGCTGGAAACTCAGCTGATGCAGTATTTTAATACAAGAAGCTATCTAGGAAGGAAAAGAAAAAGATTATTTCCTAATGCACTTGCATTGTTTTATACATGTTTTATTTGTTTTCTCCTCTAAGAGTTAATTCCCTTCCAGCATTTGCATGGATCTGCACTTTGTATTCTTTGGTAATATTCAGCACGTGCCTAGTGAAGGTCTTTCTGCCTTTAGGGTGACTTGATGCCCCTTGGCAGGAGCACAGGCACTGGGGAAGGGACAGGGCCTCACAGACACAGGATGTAGGGCCATTTTGGGGATCAAGTCAGTGTCACAGCACAGGGTCCCACCTTGGTTGTACAGCCTGCGTGCATGGATGCACGTGTGGGCTGAAGCAGAGGCGCTAGCACAGCCAGGCAGGGATATGAAGCAATCCACAGTGACAGGCAGGCTTTCCCTTGGGTAAGGTCACAGGGAGACTGAAGCTGCAAGAGAGGAAGCCAGTGACAGTACAGGGGAGGGACTGTTGTTGCCCCCAAGCTCTGCAGAGCCTCTACCGAAGCCCCGCAGGCTGCAAGGGAGCAGCAGCATCTGCTTTCCCCTTTTTGCTGCGGAGCCCCACTGTCTTCCCTAGCCACCAGCAGGCTTGCAAACCACCTCGCTCTGAGGACAAGCCCTGCCCTCCTCCTTATCAGCTCCCCTTTTTTTCCAGGGCCAGGAAAAGAGACAAACCACAGTACTAAGTGCTGGCTCCTGGTGGCCAAGGACAGGGTGCCAAAACAGCAAGGCTGCTGTCACGCCTTTAAGCAAAGGCAACAGCCCTATGCACTCATCTACCCCGATAAGAGGGCAGCCCAAATCCTTGCGCTTTAGATACCACCACCAGGCAGTGCGAGAAACACTAGGGAGATAAGGAGGGTGAAGTGCTTGTTATGGGCAAGAGCGCAGCTCTGCATCCCTGTGGCAATAACACTCCCCATTAAGGCCTGAGAGGCTCTCTGTAAGCAAGACTCAAGACCTTCCCACTTGCCCTAAACAATCTCTTCTATTTACCAGTGGCATGCAACTCGCATACGGACTTTGGACAACCTGCGATAACGCCTGCTCTGTGCTTGGCTGTGCAAAGCTATTTGTCCCCTGTGACGTTATTATGGGACTCCAGGCCCAAGACACACACTAATGCAAATTCTTCTCATTCCCACTTTCACTGGAATGTTCTAGGCTTCAGTAAAGACCATTAAACAGCTATTTTAGTATCAAATTAATCAGAACATTCCTCAAGTCTAAAGCTGTGCCTCAGGGAAACTGAAATAAAGACTTAAACAAAAAAACATTCTGCCAGAAGCCCAACAGCAAGGGCAAAGCTACTGTGACACGTCTTGAAGGATTTCAGTTATTGGCAGTATTAGAAATGCAAACCGAGACCAGTCCCCACAGACTGACATGCTTGTGTGGAGGAACTCGTGAATAGTTTTGATGGGTGTTTCCTTCACAACAGAAACTACAACTTGTTAAAAAATTTCATTTGAAGTAGCTTGTGGCCTTTGAAAACGCAGCACACATCTTCCTAGGAAACACTACCACACAGAGACAAAAGCATCAAAAATTGTGTCAGACTAATCTGCCATGAGCAGTTTTGTCTTTTCTTTCAGTGCCATCAGAGCTCAGAATACTAATAGCAGGGTAAAGGTAGATCCTACAAACACAGATTTTGTTCTGCTTGTATTTTACAAATAGGCTGTACAGTAGGAAAGTCCTGATGGACATTCAGAGCTTAAGTGTCTTGACTTTGCCAAAATCCATTACAGACTTAAAGTACTACAATCCTTAGGCTTATTTAAACCATCCAAAGACAGGTTTGCTCTATCAGCTTAAATTAACTGTTCTAACTATAAAACTCAACCTATACAAGATCACTCATTTGTGTCTTCATAGATAAACTATTGCACTAGAAGTTGCTGTGCCCGGTTCAGCTTTTAACACAATAGTGCCTCAACACAAAGCCTCTTACCCATAGCACTTCATGCACCAAACCACTAACCTTTCATGACTGCAACACTTCTCCCAGGGTCAGCCAAAACCAACCTTTAGCTCATACAAGGGACTGCATCATTTTTCCCCCACTCACTATTTTTTACATAAAACCTATAGTTCTTTCCCCCTGTTCTTTGTAATACTTACATTTATTTGTTGTTCTTCTAGTTTTTGAAATCTTCCTCTCCTTTCCAGTATGGTTTTTCTTTGTTTAAATCAAAAGCTAAATGTTGCACATTAAAAGTTTCCTACCCACACACGTATTTTTAAGGTTTTGCTAAAACTAAAGTAAAAATATTAAATATTTTCATAGAGTTTTTTATTTTTTTAAATTAACACAACTAAACCACAATTGTATTGCCTCAAACACAAAACAATACCCAGAAACTTACCTAGTATTTCTGTCTTCTGACTTTCCTATCCTGCTACTTTCCAGCTAAACACCAACCACCCACTAGCCTCAGAAGCAAACCACTATGTGTGGTGAGAGCAAAGCTCTTCCCAGCCTCCTTTTATGCAGGTCTCGCCCAGCACTGAGGCTATATAAGGGGACAGGAAACACTATTTTTTTCAGGTGTGGGGGTTATATATCTGACTGAGTATGTGTAGGCTAAAGCACAACAGTTTTAGGTATCCTTATAAGTTTTTGAGAAGGTGCTGGTTTTGTTTGTTTTAATGGTTTTTATTTCTGAAGGAAGAATATTTAATAAATGTTTTTTCATATATTCTGAAAAAAAAGCATTTTTGTATCTTCCTTTAATATGCTATCATGAATTATTTTTGTTATATTCGTTTAAGTATATATTTCAAAATATTTTTCTTTCTTTTGATTAATGGTAAAACAAGTTTTGTTTGCTTAAATAGTCTCATGTTGGGGATGAGGGATATTACTTTAGCTAAACTGAGAATCCAATTTTTAGTGCTTTCCAGTGTGACTAGGCTTCCAAAGACAATATTATTTTCCCCTGAAGGGCTAACAATTCTCATTTTAATGGGGAAACTTAGGCTGGAGAAAATTGTATAGTTAATTGGGGGGTTTTGTTCTTGTAAAACCCACCCTGCTAACTTGCCATCTGGTACTACTTACAGTAAATGTAGTCACGAGAAATTCTAGATTTAACAAGATTTAGTAGCAATTGGGGTTGTCTCATTACTTATTAAAAGTGTGCAAGACATTCTTCTCACTGTGGAGTTGTATATAAACTATGTAAGTCAAATGGTATTTGTCACAGAAGAAAAAAAGTGCATTTTGTGTGATGGATTCTTTGTGTTTGCTTTTTTTTTAAGTTTACAAGCTCTCTTTCTCACTGCTTCAGAAAGTGCTGACACAAAGGATGTCATGGCTGTTAGCTTAAGTTAGCAATGTTCTGCTGTATTCCTTGTCTGCTTCGCCCAAGAATGCTTTTTTAATTGTATAAAAGCCTCTTTGATTATTTGAGCTGGGATCCCACTGTTGCTCTGGTCCTTGTCCAGTGGCTTCTAAAAAACCAAAACTGAAACCTGGCAATGTGTTACCAGCTTGCTGCTCTCACATTGGGAGGCGTAGGGTACATTTGGTGTGTTTGTAGATGGGAAGCTCCTCTCAGATGGGAAACTTTGATTTGCTGGGTGGGAGGAGCTTTGTATCTTCAAACAATAGCTCTGCCACAAAATTGTACTCAAATTAACACACTCCCCCTTCTGTGCAGGTTTTACCCCATTTGGCATAAACGATGGCTAGTTTAAGTGCTAGGCTTGCTAACTGCTGTGGTTTAAGAATCCATTCTATTAGCTTAAGTGACAAAGACACTGCAGGTAAAGGGCAGTTGGTGACTAACGAAGAGACTTAATTAATAGCTGAGCAATTGTATCAGACTGCCAGCTCACCCGTGCAACTTCTGTTTGTAAAGGTTTCAGCACAAGTCTAATCAGAGCCGCAATTTTGGATCGTAATTGAGACCTTAACAGAAGCTGCATGAATCAAGATCAACATGCAGCTCTGCTGTGCTGTCTGCTTTTAGCAATCTAATGAGTGGGTGTGAAAGCATGTGTCCCAGGAGCAGGGAGGTGGTGAGAAGCGGGGTACTGTGCTTTCAGGGTTACCTTTACCATGACTTTGTAAGGCTCGGAGTTTGCAGTCTTGTCAGTATGCGATGGGCAAAGGCTACTGTGTGAAAAAACTCTCTGCTCCTTTGAAGGACGTGGCTTTTGGAGTACGAAGCAGTTGGTTAGAGATAAGCATTGGTGAGCAGAGGGGTGGACTTTAAAATCATCAGCTGGCAAGCGGGAGGTGTGTTTTCAAAAGCAACGAGAGGAGAGGGCAGAGTCCTGCTGTGCATTAATCCATGACATGTCCTGTGTTTCAGGGTGGTGCAAAATCAGATGCCTGGATTGGGTGTGAGGCAAGCAGCCAGGTCCACCTGCAATGAGGAAACAGCAGCGTGCACAGGTGTGGAAGGGGCCAGGCAGGCTGAAGAGTAAGTAGCAAGGAAGTCAGGAGCGCTTTGAAACAGAGATGCTGCATGTGTGTGTATCCAGGGGCGGATTATTCCTGGGGGACTGGACCTATGATGCCTGCATTGCCCTGCCTGCCCGACGCCCCAGGGCGGCAGTGTGATTCCTCCGGGCATGGCTGATGAAAAATCTGGCCCTGCGTTCCACAGTGGGCTGGAGATGGGTTTCTCCCTGTCCGTTTCACCAGCAGAAAACTTGGAGGATGAGGCTTTCTGTGGGTTAAAAGATTGGTTATTCCCACAAGCAGTGACTGACCGCTTTCAGTAAGTGTGGTGTAGGAGCTGTGCAGTATTAATCAATGTTAACAGTCCAAGAACTCATAAGTAATCCTAGAGTGATAAATCAGAGTGAACGGATCCAGTAGGGAAAGGTTTTTTGCTGTTTCGGACTTCCTAAGGGTTGCTTTATAATTTAAAAATTGGAGAAAGCAGCTTGTCTGTGTCATCTCAACAGGCAAGCAAACAGTGGTCACAAAATGATTTCACAGCTCATCATTAGACTGCTGAACTAAATACTGCTTGGGAGAGAAAACTGCTCTGAAAATGATGACAGACAAGGTCTGCAATAGCATGCAGAAAAAAAAAAGAGCTACTTAGATTTGCGTCATGGAGAAAGGTCACGGAAAGGCTGTAAAATGAGAATCCCAAGGTAGCATTGTCCTTCTCAGTCTTTGTCTTAGCAATGCTGGAGATAGTAAGGGGAAAACCTTATTCTTTGGAAGCTGTAGATGACTGTGGAGCGAAAATATGCTCCCCACCAAACAGCTTTAGTCAGCTCACAAACTACTTTCATTTGGGGTTTCTTCCCTGAAGCTTGCTGTACGTGGTAGCATCCCTGATACCCCCTGTCAACAGGCTGCTTTTAAGAGCTTCTAGCTGAGGTTCATGGAAGGCTTTAGCGAGCACTTCCCTGAGGGAGCCCGGTGGGTGATGTGAATTGTGTCAATGGCTCTGAATGTGGTGGAAAAGACTTCAGCGTTTTACCAGGCAATAGCCACTTTGCATGTTGGTGCTGATGTAGGCTATAACCCCTACCTGAATCTAAGAGGAAGGGAGATACATCGGATTTCTCCTGCTGTGGGGGAGTCCTGGAGGGCACCCCAGATGTCCGTGCCAATGGCTCAGAGGCCACATCAGAGCTGAATTTCTTATGAGTTCAAGCTTGCGTTGTCCTCTCAGAAGGGAATGATCATTCACAGGATGCTACCTTGGTTTACTGAGCTCTTTCCTCTGTAAAAGGAGAAAATCAGGCTGGGAAAAGGCCACAACCTTTTGTGGCCACAGAGTCAGGCAGAGTAGCTTCCCTCCTGCAGGAAAGAGTTCCTCCCTCAAATAAACCTCAAGCAAAGTGGAGACCTCAATTAGTGCTTAAGCAAGGACTCGAGGCATTCCCTAGCATGCGAGTTATGCAAGGGTCAGGTTCTGCTGCCCTGATTCCCGTTCCTCCCCGAAACTGCAGGCATTTAGGCAGATGCCTCAAATACATGAGCAGTCCCACCTCCTGCATTGGTCTGCCCCATAGCATCACTGGTCCTGTATCTGGCGTCAGCCAGCAGCAGAAGCATCAACCAGACAGTGATATACCCCTGTCCCATGTATCTTAGCTCTCTTCCTGCCTTCATAAAGGATCTATGGGAGAGCCAGATGAGGTGCAAGATTAAGCTATTGCATTTTTTGACTGTACAGAAGCTAATTTATGCTAAACTAGAGAGCAGAGTATATTGTAGAACCCACGTAATCCGGTGAGATTCCTACAGTCAGCTTGTAATTAGTAAACTCTCAGGAATAACTGCAGTGGACATCTCTTCTCCACACCTGGACCCCCAATCCCACTCACTCCAATCACATAAACTCCTGTGGGGCAATCTGGGGTTGGGGTCTCTGAGGAAATGCAGCTCTGGTTATGAAACTCCCTTCCCCCTACAAGCCTGGGACCCATATCGCGGTACAGCTCCTTTTCTGCCCGACTCAGATTCCAACAATAACACTTTCCATCCCCAGCCGTGGGAATGGAGCTCTAGCCACAATGTGGGTACCACTTCCTAGTCCTGTGGTGTGAGGGAAGGGACTGGAGGTGCAAGATGGAGGGGGCGGTATCGGTGCTGCCGGGCAGCCCGGGGCAGTCATGGGGAGGAGCAGGGCTGCCGCGCTGCCCTGCATTCCTTTCTGCATGGGCTGGTGGGCAAGAAGGGCTGAGAAATGGAGTGGGTGTGTTACACCCTCCCGTACTCCGGGCTCTCCAGCTGCAGCCCTCTGCCACAGCTAGTTGCGGAGGACTTGCTGGAAGGCTAGACCTTGATCAGCTGCATTTTTAAAAGCAGGACTCGTCCTTAATCTGCCAGGATTAAAAAGGGACGCGGTCTCAGCTACTCCCTAGAATTTAGGCGGCGTAAACAAGTGTTTTGCAAACCCCGGGACTAACTACAATCTGTCGCTGTAAGCAAAAGCAAACACTCCGCCCCAGTTGGGGCCAGGCTGTGAGTTTCCCACCGGAGTCTGAGACCCCAAACCCATGGTCCCACTAACGCTGCTGGCTGTGGCTGCACCCAGCAGCTGGTGCCTGCCCGGTGGAGTGCATAGGATTTGCCTACCAAGGGTTCAGATGTGCTTCCAGCAGAGTTGTCGTATCCTTTCACTGGCAGAAAAGCGACAAATGGGAGGGAGGGCAGAGAGGCTCAGACAACGGTTCATTGGATTAATTTAAAAGTACATTCTTCAACAGGTTCAATCTGTTTCACAGCTTTTTTCTGCCTGCCTGGCTTCCTCCTGTGGGATGGCCACCAAGGTCCCATCTCCACTGGCAGAGGATGCCAGGGAGCTGTCTCTCAGTCACTCTCGCTGCTGGTTCGGTGGGATGCTGCCCCACGGCCGTGCTGTGGCCTGAGGCAGGCCGGCAGTGCTGCCCTGCTGGCAGACAGCGAGACCTTGCTGACCGAGGACACGCTGCGGGCCAGGGGCTGGGTGGGGAACATAATCGTGCCTCGGGGTGCCTCCAGGAGCTGCCAGATCTCCCCTGAAGTGGAGCTGCCCAGATACTCCCAGGGCCGGCGCCCGCTGCTGTCCCGCACTTGGACCTGGCACCCCAGCTGCAGCACTAGCACCTTGATGACGAGCTGGTGGCCGTGTATGGCAGCCAGGTGCAGCGGAGTGTACCCGCAGCCCGAGCGGGCATCCACATCCAGGGCCAGCCCAGCCTGCCGCGCTGCTGCTGCCAGCTCCTGCAGGCCTGGCCCATCGCCGTGCTTGGCCAGCCAGTGAAGGACTGTGAAGCCCGACATGAAGTCCCGCTGCAGGGCCAGCTCCGGCTCTTCCAGGAACAGCCCCCGCACCTGAGCCCAGCGCCCTGCTGACACGGCCACTAGCCAGGCATGCTCCCGCTGCCCCAGCGGCACTGCCAGCCCCCGGCTTGTGATGTTCCTAGGGTAGCTTTTGGAGGGCATGGTGCGGTGCTGCCGCCCGCAGTCATCTGGCAGTGATGGGGGGATGCCCTGCACCTCCAGCAAAGCAAGCTGGCACCTGATGCTCCTGAAGACAGGCAGCGGAGCTGGGGGGCTGCTCTCTGGGGTCTGCGGCCCCCTGGGGCCCTGTGCTGGCAGCAAGGACTGGGATGGGGGTGGTCTGTCAGGGGGTGGCTGCAGGGACAGGGATGGGGCTGTCTGGGTGGGGGACAGTGGTGGGGATTGGGATGGGCGTGGCCTGGTGGGGGGCAGCACCCCAGGACCTGTGGGCAGTGGCAGGGTTTTGTATGGGTGCAGCAGCAGGGCTTGAGATTGCGTTGGTCCGTTTGCGTTCAGCACCCTGGATCCCCTCGGCGGGGATGGGGACGGTCTGGTGGGGAGTTGCTGCAGGGACCTGGACTGTGATGGGGGCAACCTGGTGGAGGGCAGCACATCTGGACCTGGAAAAAGCGGTGGGGATGGGGAGCGGCTGGCGGGGAGTGCCTGCAGGGACCGGGACAGGGGCAGCACCCCTGGGGCGGACAGCAACGGCAGCGACCAGGCTGGGGGTGGCTCAGCGAGGGGTGGCTGTGGGGACCGGGATAGGGGCACCTCGGTGGGGAACAGCACCCTGGGCCCTGATGGCAGCAGTGGGGACTGGGATGGTCCAGGGAGGGGGCGCCCCCCTGGGCCTGCCGAGGGTGGTGGGGCCTTCAGTAGGGACATCCTGGTGAGGGGTTGTGGCGGAGACCGGGGCTGTGGGGCCTTCTGCTGGGACATCCCGGTGAAGGGCTGTGGCG
>VUYV01000767.1:20869-124849 GCA_008711295.1 Anarhynchus alexandrinus | reverse complement strand
CGGAGCAGCCCCCCGCGACGGCGGCACACGGGGGCTGCCTCCCGTCGGGTCGCCCCTTCTCCGCCGCCGCCCCCGGGGGGCCGCGCCGGCGATCGGGGTCGCGTCGGGGCGGCGGCGGCTCCTTCTCTTCCTCCTCCTGCTGTTTCTCCGGCGGCGGCAGCTCCTCATCGAGGAGGTCGCGGTACCTGCGGCGGAGAACGATGTCCTTGGAGGCGCCGGGGGCGGCGGCGGGGTGGACGGTGGCCAGGGAATTGACGAGGCTCTTGAAGTATTCGCGGCGCTCCCGCCGCTGCTGCTCCGTCAGCGCCGGGTCGCGGAGGAAGGGCTGGAAGTGGCGGAGCAGCGCCGTGTTGGGGGCTCGGCCCCCGGCCCCCCAGAGGAAGTCCAGCACGGCCTCCTGGCTCAGCTCCCGCGCCATGCTCCGGGCTTGCCGGCTCTCGGTATTCCGCCTCGGTGCTCGGTGCTGAGCGTCGGTGCTCGGCGCTGTACTCAGGTGCGCGGCGCTGTACCCGGGGAAACCCGCCTCCTGCCGCGCCGGGCCTCTCTGCCTCCTCCTCCTTCGCAGCCGGGCCACCACCCCCCCGGTTGCCTTTGCCCCGGGTGGCGGCCCGTGGGGCTGCGCGGTTGGGGTGACAGCGGTGAGGAACGGGCGCCGGTGAAGGAGGGAAGGCGGGCGGACGGGCTGGACAGCCTTGCTAGTGATCTGCGAAGTGCAAGGGTAACTTGCTGGCTTGCGGTGAGGAGAAAGAGCACTTTATCTGTCATTATGTCAGTGAATGGACAGGAGATGATGGGCACAAATTGAAATGCAAGCAATTCCTTTTGTGTGTGAGGAAAAACTCTTTTACAGTGAGGGTGCTCAAGTAGTGGAGCAGGTTGCCTGGCGAGGTTGTGGTCTCCATCCTCAGGGACATTCAAAGCTCCATTGGATGCAATCCCGCTCTGTGTGACCCTGTCTGAGCAGGGGCTGGACCAGACTATCTCTAGAGGTGCCTTCCAACCTGAACCACTCTGTGATTCTGTGACTTAGCCAATAAAGATACATGAATATGATGTGGTTCGGGGTAGCTGTTATTACAAGCGTGTGGGATCGTACCCATGTACGACAACCACACACAAATACCAAGCGTGCCTGAAGTCAAATTATATCTCGTATCATCTCTGCACTGTGTGGCTGAGGTAGGTTGGACACGTGTTGTACTATAGTGAGGATCTAATGTTTTGTATTGCTAATGTTATTATCACGAGTGTGTACGTTACAGCCAAGAGGGATGGATAAAATCAGCCCCCCAGTGGGCAACGTGGCCTGTGTACACCAAACAAATGACAGCCCCTGCCCCAAGGAATTTGGGGAGTGAATAGTGGGTGGAAACTGTGGGGGAGAGGGTGTGCTGTTTTTTTCCGTCTTACAGTTAGGTAACGGAGGCATGGTGGGACTGACCTCAATATAGCCTCGCTGGCTCTAAAGAGGTCTGGATCAGGCCCTAAGTCACGCTCCAGAAATCATCTCTACTGCAGGCTCCTGGGTATCCATAAATATTTTTAGCTGCCTGTCATCTAGGCAGCTGGAATGACCCGCTGCAAACCCAGAAGTGTGTGCAACCTTCTCACACCCTGGGCAGAGATTGCAGTAGATGGTGCGTACAGGCTTGTGATTTCCATTTCGGTAACACCAAACCTTAGGACAACTTCTAAGGTTCAAACCCTGCAAACACATGCAAGAGTGGATGCGTGTGGCAGTGTTGCTCTCGAGTAAGCAAGCTACACGGGTCTGTGCTTTTGGGTTGCTGACTCTGAACCATTAGTTTCTGCCCCAGTACATCATCACTCTATTTTGCAGGATAAATTGCGCTGTGCAGCTGCAGGACTGCTAAACTGTAACTTCTGGGGTGGTGGGAGCGGCCCTAAAAGAAACTTTCAAGTTTCTAGCTTGGAAGTTACAGTTTAGGCAATGTATCAGACAAATCTTCCAGTGTGCCAAGATTTGGGTTTCCTGGCTGGCACAGCAAGAGAAACTGCACTACATGCTCTGCCGCATCTTGCTTTTGGCTTTCCCTGTGGTGAATCTTGTAGGCGAGTGTGGCACCCATCAGTGGTGTTCATCTGAGTAGGGTGCAGGTGCTGGGAAGAGGCTAATGCTCGTGTTAATATTTTATCGTTTTGCACATGCTTTTGGTACAGTTCTTCAAGGCATAAATACTTTTCTTCCTCTTCTTCTGATGAGCCCTGAATTGCAGTCACAACTCTGTGTTTGATAGCAGTACGCTCTCAGCGGAAGCGGTTGAGATGAAATGAATGGAGCATAATGATATAATTGTGATCACAAATAAGAGAGGAGGGTAGATTGTGAAGATAAAAAATCTGAGTAAATAACAGTGGCAAATGACAACACTACTATGAAAGTGTTGTTTTGGTTTAATGGACTAAGGCATAAGCAGGAGGCTTTCCATGATACTGTATTTTCATTTTTAACACCCTTAGCAGTATTATCTTGCTTACTATAAGTCTAGCTTTGGCTAAAAAAAAATGGAGGTTTTTCTCCTGAGAAATGTCAGCTCTCACCCTATAAACTTATTTCTTGAAGTTAGT
This sequence comes from Anarhynchus alexandrinus, assembly GCA_008711295.1. Classification (NCBI taxonomy): domain Eukaryota; kingdom Metazoa; phylum Chordata; class Aves; order Charadriiformes; family Charadriidae; genus Anarhynchus; species Anarhynchus alexandrinus. Next base: position 122,260 of record VUYV01000767.1, on the reverse strand, counting down.
GAAACACACTCGGGTAACATTAAGTGTTACCCGAAGTAGCTGCAGGACTGAGACCGGCACTGAATGCTGATGCTTTCGCATTGCTGAGATTGGAAAAGCCTCCCTGAGCTCATTCGAGTGAAATGGGTTGAACTAACGCGTCTCATTTGACAGGCACTACTGGCTGGGGGCGTGTTGCTTACGGGGTAGCTCAGGTGATGGACAATAAAACAGAGTTGGTTGTAACCCATTTGGTTATGTCTGTCTGTTGATACCCTTTGTAGGCACATGCAAAAAAGTCTGCTGAAAGAGTAGCTCACGTTGATTCAGAGGCAGACCAAATGCTGGCACGTGTCTCCTCCCTTACAGCCTGAGCTGCAAATCACATTTTGGGATTAAGGGGGTATAATGCTGCACCCAGGCAAAGAGAAGTGCAGCCCTGCTACCTGGAGTAGCTTCGTCGCCTGCCTCACGCTAAGAGGTTTAGAGAGATTCTTGTTTCCCCTTATGCTCTAATGATTTACTCTGTCTGCAAATTGGTCACTTTTGGTTGTGGGTAGGAGACTTCAGAATGACTGAATTTACCGTGGTCTTGCCCTCTTTGGGAGTGCTGGACACAGCAGGTCTCTTGATCCTTTGGGTGAAATTTGAGTAAGTTGTGCGTAGTGCTAATCACAAAATGGAGGCAGGATCAAACATCACTTCAACATTAAAAAAAAATAATAAGCCAACACTTAGTCTTGTAGCTTGCTATTGTTGTGCAAGAAAATTTTGTCTTTAGGGAGCTATATACCTGTGTTTGTTTTTAAACAGGAGGTAAGTTAACCCAAGTTCTGTGTCTATTTGTGTTTTCTCATCCCATGTCATCTGACATATTGCCCTGCAGCTGACATAAAAGGTTATTAAAGCATTGATGTGCCATATCTGCAGAATGATGCAAAACAGCTTTGTAAAAATGGAAACAGTTCCCGCAGGGTCTTTAGAACGAGGGACTGGCAATTCCCTTTGCACGGGTACCGATTTGTTAGCAGCAGTTATGAAACTTTCAGGAGTGAGGGGTCTGCTTCTTCCCACTGAACACTAGGAATGCAAGGAACTATGGTAGGTGACATCTAGAAAGACCACAGAACATTTCTTTGTCTTGATGTGGTTGGTTTTTTCTCCCTACTCTTTCAGCATGAACAGCCATACCCAGGAAGGTCTGTACGCATGAGTATCGCGGAGAAAACTCAGCCACAGCTCTCCCAGCTTCGGGCCAAGGAAGGACTCGGTGAGTCACGTTAAGATTTTGCAAACGCAGAAGATCTTTGCGTTAGTTAAGTTACGCTGATGCAGGAGTATCATGCATGCCTCTAATTCAGACAAGGGGAAGCTATGTCTGCCTCACCCACAGGTGCAATGAGGGCAACTCTTTAGATATGATCATCATCGGGTTTCCACTAGAGGCTGCACTGGTCCGAGCACATTTCCCAGTACAGGCGCGCTCAGCACCTCCTCACCTGGAGCGATGCATGCAGGAGGAATTTGCTACAAGAGCAAGAATGTGAGTCTAATCTAGCAGCCTCCCTGGGATATTAGCAGTAACGCCTAACGCGTTAGTGTAATAAAAGCACCGTGTCAACTATGCTTGCAAAATTTTACAGGTAGAAACCTCATTTGCATTTTTTTTGGTGTAGCAGCTTTGGTAATGATGGCTGCACCTGTGCCCAGTTAAGGGCTGGTGCCCCAGGTGCAGATCCTCAGCCCCAGATGAGGAGCAGTGCCAGGAAGTGCTTATGAGCTTCCTTTTGGCCCTTTTCAGTCTGGGGGTTGCAGGAGAGGGTGTAGCTCTCTAGCACCAGCTCCTGAGTCCTTCCATGATAAAAAGCTGCAGAAAAAACATGTCTGGATTTTGTAGCCTTCCACAACCAACCAACCATGTGCTTCTTCATAATGATATGAAAATGGCTTTTGGAATGAAAAGGTAAAGGCTTTAGGTGGAAGCATGTACAAATGGTAAGTGTACCACTGAGGTCTATTTACTTACTATCCTGGGTCATTTACTTGCAGGAGGTGCTCTCAGTTTTTATCCTTTTGGCTTACTTGTTTTGAGTCTGTGGATGTTCATGGAAGGGGGTGGCTCTGATAAGTCTGTAATTCATTGTTTCTTTTGTATGTGTGGGGAATCAGGTCCCTGTTTTTTGAAGCCTGTTGGGGTTTTACACCTTGCAAAGCACTGAAGGACCTGACCCAGCAGGGCCCTTCCTTCCTTGCTGCCTTGGTTGAAAACTTGTGAGCAGATGCATTTGGTCCTAAGACTTCCATTTTTGCAGGTAAAGGGTTATTGTGCTTAACATCAGGATGTTGAGCACTTTGCCAGCTGGAGCAGTGAGAAGCTGTGCTGTGCTTCATCTCTGGAAATCACTTACTGGAGTGGGAGAGCTGTTGGCCACCATGGCTCTTAATCGGTATAGCCAGTTTGTTTAAAAATGGAGTATGGGGGTGTTTGATAGGAGGGCTAAGCTCAGAGAAAGAAGAGGAATGAGGTCCCTGCATGGTTATATGAGGGCATTAGGGGCTCCTGTTGGTAAATAGCCCCAGCTGTGGGAGCTCCTGTTTGACTCCCTGTTATAAATATCTCTTTGCTGAATCCCCGTCCTCCTTCTTAACCAAACTGGGAGCAGGAGGACCCTGCCAGTCGCTTGCTTGGCCCTCTTTTTACAAGGGTCCCTGGAGCAGATGGGTCTCTTTCCTTTCAGCTGTCCCCCCATCGCTGTGGGGCTGCCAGAGTCGGAGAGAGTGCCCCTTTCGGGTGATGGGGATGGGTACCAGTGGCCGGGCTGAGGGGCGGCCGGGCTTCCCCTCCCCAGCCGGGCTGTGGGGCAGAGCAGTGCGGCCCCTCCCGGGAGGGCTCTCCAAGAGAAGGATTAATTGCAATTACCGCTGGGGATTGACCGCAGCCCCCCGGGGCTCCAGCCCGCTTTACGGGGTTCCCCGAGCGGTCGCGGGGCTGCGGCCGGTCGGGGCGGCGCCGGGGGAGGGCCGGGGGGGTCCCGCCTCGCCGCCCGGCCCCTTTGCATTGCGCATGGGCCCTCCCCCGCCGGGTGGCCATGTTGCAGCCCTAGCAGGCAGCGCAGAGGCGGCGGCGGCGGGCCGGGGAGCGCAGCGCACTGCACCGGGATGGCCGTGGCCGTGGGGAGACCGGCGGTGGGTGCGGCGGCGGGGAGGGAGCGGTGCCGGGGACTGCCGTGCTGGAGGACGGAGGGGCTCAATGCGGTGTCAGGGGCGCGGTGCCGGGGGTGAATCGCCCGAGTACGGCGGCGTGCGGTGCCGGGGGTTGTAGGGGTGCAGCGCCGGGGATGCCGCGCCGGGAATCGTAGGGGTGTAATGCGGGGATGCGATGCCCGAGGGGACGGCGGGCTCGCCGGGGCGCCGCCGCCTGTGCCCCTTCCCGGGGCCGGGGGGGAGCCCGCGCAAAACTTTTTTTCCGCCCCGGTTTGGGGCCGCGGCTCTTTGTTGCGGCGGGGCCGGGCCCGGCGGCGGGCAGCTCCTCCCGGAGCCCTTCGCTTTGAGCCGCACGGGGCAGCGGGGAGACGCCGGGGCTGGTCCCCGGGCTGCCCCCGCCGGGGCTGGGGCCGCGGTTGGTGGCTTGCCGCGGGTGTTTCTGCCCCGCCGGTTCCCGGGGATGGGAAAACTCGGGAGTGGGGAGGGCTGTGCCTCCTGCAGGGTGGGCAGCCGGGCGGGCCGGGGAGTGCCCGCAGCCCCTGGGGAGAGGCTTTGGGCGCTGGGCTGCGGCGGGCAACGGTCGTGGAAACCCCGGCGTGAAAGTCTTCAGAGGGGCACGCGTGTTTCGCATCTTCCAGCGTGACCGTTTTTCTGGGGATGTGGTGGCCGGGAGGTTTTTTTACATCCATGTTGTGAAAGACAAAAGATTTCCCCTTTACAGGGAGAAAGGGGAAAAAAAAACCAAACCCAAACCCACAAAAACTAACAGATGCTGTTCTCGGGGAGGGAGGGGGGAAAGTCTCTCTTGTATCCAGCTTGCAGAAACGTGAATGAAACTCCACCATGACCAGGCTGAATGCACTATTGTGCATGGTCGGCCGGGGGAGAGAGAGAGACTTGACCGGCTTCCCGGTAACTTTTTCAGTGTTGCGAGTAAAACAGATGTTGCCCATGAGCGGAGGACTTGAATGTGGCTCCTTCTCATAATAAGAAAATGTTCTGCGTTCAAGATGTCACCAGGATGAGGCAGTTTCTTTTAACATTTATTATGCGCTTATGGATCTGCGGGGGCTATATGGTTCCTCTGATGTGGCAAAGCAAATGTATGGAGATGGAGTTAATGGTGTTACCGGAGGTGGGGAAGTTATGCTACTAAGCAAAATAGGAGCTGATGTTTGTTAACAGAATTTGTAAAGCTTCTTCTGAAATGATTCCTTGATCTTAAGGTCTGAAGCATGCTTGGAAATTGAGGTCTGTCTTCCATTGTAAGAGGATGCATTGAAATAGCTAATTCAGCTGGTTTTTAGGCAGGCTGAAGGGTATTGTCAAGCAGAGCTGTTTTGCTTTGTGTAGAGTAGCAACCTCACATCATAAATAGGTTCAGGAACATGGCTTATTACAAGAAGTGATTGCTGTTTGTTCTTGTGTATATGTTTTGCTTTATTTCTCTGTCATTACATTAAACTGATGCCACTACTCAGCCTCTTAAGTTTTTGGTTAACTGAAGTCCAGGAGCAATCCCAAAACAGCATCCAGAGAGGGTTTTGTGCCAGTTAAACTAAATTGATATCAGTGTGCCACTGAGTCCAGTCCAGAGAGACTGACTGCAGAGTAGAGCATCCTTCCATGTGAGAAGCGTGTGGGAGAGGGAAGGATAAGGGCACTCAGCTACCTTGTAAGCAGCTGTGGGGCAGATTGTTCATCCTCCAGAATCATTGCTTTTTGGAGGCGAGTTGTTTTATCTTAGGGTGATAAGAGAAGAAAGGACAGTGGGCTGGTATTCAGTAGATGTTGGGGGTGTTTTGTCTCGTATGCCTTCTTATCTAATCCTTTCTGCTACCACTTTGCATGCTGCTGTTGTGTTGCTGGGGGGTAGGAAGGAATTTGAAGGAATAGTTAATCATATGGTAGAGCAAAGCAAGGCTGATGAACATTTGCCTATTAAGCTTTCAACGTAATAATCATATTTTATAAGGGCCTGAGTGGTGTGTGTCTTGTTGGAGTGAGCATGGGGGTAGAATTGAAGGAAAGGGGAAAAGAAAAGGAATGAAACAAAAAGCAAGTCAGTTTGACTTAAAACTATGATAACATTCCTGAGTCACAACCTTTTACGTCCTGGCAGGATATGACATTATGTTAATTGTAAAAGCATGCATAAAAAGTAACTTCAGCGAGCTGCTCTGAAGTGTCTGTGTTTAATTGTAGCAGAGCAGGGTGTGTTTTGGTAAGATGGGCGGCTTTCATTTTAAGGCCCTGATCCCACAGATGTGAAGGCACATGTGTAATGCGCTGCCTGTAATTTCATTTGATTTAATAGAGACTGATCTGGCTATGTAAATGTAAAGGCATGCATAAGCAAGGTTTTGGCAGGACTGGTGCTGGGAGCTGCCATGGGACCTCTCAGCTGATGAAAGCCATGCATATGCTTAAACATACATGGGGGTGGAAGGATGCATATGGTCATCTGGGCTCCGTGTGAGATAAGCCACTTGCAGTCTGGAAACTGTTGAGATGTGCTAGATAGGTACACGTTTCCTTTTCTTGGGTTAATTGCCATCATCTTGACCAGTGCTGGGTGGTTTCTCAGTAGTTGAGAGCATGGAAGAGGGCTCTGGCCTCCCTACCCTTCTGTTTATTTGTTTATCCTAAATGTTTACAGAATCATAGTTTGGTCTAGTTAAAGGAGCAAAACTCATGTTTGCTCATATGTATACACTAATGTATACTCTTCTCCAAGTCAAACAAAAATTGATGGAAATGAAGCTGGAATACAAATTTTACTTGGGAACCATGGAAAACATTATCTGAGATATTAATACAGCACAATATATTCTTCCATCTGGTTTAAAAATACTTGATAATGAGAGACTGCCAGTTTCCATGGAGGGGAAGGAATGAAAGAGATGAGAAGGTAGAGCGGGGCTAATGGAGCTGAGGACTCCACGTGCTTTGTCTTTCTCTAAGCAGCAGATCTGCCACCCACTGGGGTCAGCAAAAGTGGTGGGGCAGTGTCTTTGGAAAGCAACATCCATGTGCGTTGGTGGGTGGAGCAGGACCACCATGATGGCTGATTTTAAACAGTCAGATGAGTGCTGAGAAAGGGGATACATGTTTGTCTCTGTGTGTTTGTGTGCTCTTGTTAGCTGGGTGTCTGGTCATCTTCACTGATGAAGGTGCGACTGGGTGGGAGAGGAGCTATTGCAGGTGGAGAGCTGAGACTGAGAGGCTGGGGGATGATCTGGGTCGGGGATGGACCCCAGGGTGGGGAGAGGATTGTCAAGCTCCAGGCACAGGTCAGCATAGCCCTGGTTACTTCTCAGCTTGTCGCTTTCCAAGCTAAATGCAAGGCTGAGCTGTCCCTGCTTGTCGGGTATCCTCCAGGGAGCGTTGCGGGGCTGCGTACTCTTCTCCCAGTGAACGTGGTGGTGTTGTGGACTTGAGTGGCATTGCTGGGGCTGCCGAGATGGCCAGGGGCATGGGTTTTGGCTTCTTTGCCTGCTTTCAGCTGCCAAGTGTGGCGTTTTGGGCCTGGCCTGGCTCAGCTGCATGTGCCAGGGAAGCAGACCTGGGTGGTGCACGCAGGGCTGTATTTTAGTTGGTGAACTCTTCATTTCCTTTGTTCACCTTTGTGCCTTGTCTGCAATAGGAAATTCTTTCAGACATTTTTTGTTGCTCCCGTTGATGTTAACAATGGTGGGAACCTGCCTCCTCCTTGCCTTGGTTTCAGCACAGCCTCAGTTGTGGGGCAGGTTTTGTGTCCAGCCCACCACGAGCTCAGGGCCTTGAGATTTTCCAGTGTGAAGTGAGCTGACCTGTAGTCAGGATCTGATGGGGATACTTGGAAGGTCCTTATTTTGTGTAGATGAGATCATGGGGAATCAATTTTAGTGTCTGAGTAGGGCCTCTGAAATAATGATGGGGATTGATTAAGTAAGCAGCATGAATCTGAGAAGTAAAATATTTACTCAGTGCTGAGGCATGTTTTATATGTCCCCTTCCCACCCCTGCAGCCCCCAAGAGATGGCTTTACTGGCTGGCTGCCTGCTCTGGAGAGATTTGAGGGTTGTGGCTCTTTTTGTGCCCTTGGTGTGCCTCTTCCTTTCGAGGTAATGCCGACAGCACGGGCGCGAGGCCGCTCGGTAGCCTGTGGTTGCTTTGCAGGAGACGTGCCAAGGGGACAGGGTCTCCTGTTGGCTTGGCAAATGCTGCTGCCTTGTCCAACCTCTTTGGCTTGGTTTGGCTCTAGCCTTCAGTCCTGTGAGCTACGGTGGCTCTTGCAGGAAAAGATACTGAAGCAGTTTCAGCTCAGAACACTTGGGTGCAACCAGGTGATTTAAAAAGAAACAAAAAAAACCCCCCACAATAGTACTTCAAGCTTTTTTTAGGTACGCTATCTAGCTGCCTTTGCTTCCAGCTCTGTGAACAGCTCTCCAGCCTACTGTAATAAGTGATGCGTAATAATGGTTCAGACAAACACCACGGTGCTGTTAGCATTCAGCCTTAATACTGGTGGAGGATGCTCCAGATCAGAGGCAGAAAACCAAGTTCGGGGTCTTGCTGTCTTAGCCAAGAGCAGTGGTAACAAAAACTTACTCCCAGTCATGTTCTTTCTCCCTGTAAGTGCTAGTTTGCATGCTGCAATGTGGTGCATTCAGTGAGATGGGAATAAGAGATGCTTTTTTTTTTGGCTGCTGCGTTACATCTGGATGCTTTTCCCCTCTCTACACTGCAGTGTTTGGTTTTCATGTATGTGGGCCAGGATTTGCAGGGGTAGCCAGAGCTGTTTTCATGCACAGCTCGGGCAGGTGGGATTAATGCGGGTGTAGGCATTGCACGAGGTGGTGGAGAAAGAGCTGTGAGAAGGAGGACAAGCTGCATGTGGCTTTCCATCAGCAATACCCAGCCCTTCTGCAAGTTTTCTCCCACTGGCTGCACTCTGTTTGTCCAATATAAGTGATACCCACTGCTGGATTGAAATGCGTAGTCCTAAGGCTATTATTGCCATTTGTAGGATAAATATTTTGCTGAGCTCGGCAATTAACAAGTCTTGAGCTATCTTTGAGACTCCTGATTTAAAAATACAGACTGTGCCTGTGTTTAGAGAAGTGGCTAAGTAGCCTTAGGATCTGAATTTGCAGTTAGAGGTTTCGAAGTTGCTGGAAATATGGAGGACCTGAATCTTTTTCTTGCCAGCTTAGGCTTTTTGTTTTCTTTAGTAGCATCCCACATAAGGTGATGGCAAAGAGCAAACTACTACTGGGTTTTGGGGTGGGTTTTTTGTTTGTTTTGGAAATTCCCCCCCCCATCTGAGCTTATGGCTTCTTTAGATCTTTCTATTATCTAATTGGATTTTCTGTTACCTTTTCTGCATCCCAGATATATTTTCAGATGGGATTTAGCTGCTGGAAATATGTTATTAAAGTACTGTAATTGTGGGGGTGGTGGTTGGGGTTTTTTTTGCCATATCTGGTAAAGAATACTTGGCACAAGCTAATAGAAAAAGTCTTGTTTACGAAACATTTTGGTTTTGCCACATATATCACCTGCTTTGCCAGCAGCTCCTGAGAACTGATTCCTGTATGCAGTGGTAGTTCTAAAAGGATTTTTTTTTTTAAATCTGCATGCATCTCATGTATTTCATTCAAAAAATTATAATAACATCTCTCACATGATGGGAATGGAAGAGGGGAGAAATAGTGTTTTGATTCCCGAGGGGGATCTCTGTAAGTGATTTGCAGGACTGTTTGGGGCTGTCTGTGAACCTGAAGGTGTTCTGCAAAGTCTGTGGGTGTTCAGCCGGGGGGTTAACTGGGTGCAATTTAAAGCATGATGTCCTGTGTAAGCAAGAGACTCGACAGAATCTATTTGCCAGACGTGTGTTGAATGCACCGAGTGTGCTAAATGCTTTACTTAAGCACATTACCGAGGCTTGAATTAAGTTTCTGACAGTCTGGTGGTGGCAGCCTCTGTTTTTGTCTGTAAACAAAATTAAGGTGAGAGAGGAGCAAGTTTGTTAGACGGCTTGCTTGCCTTGCTCGGTGACAGCGTGAGCTCCTATTTCCCTCTTCCACAGGGCAGCATGGTGACTGATTGCCAGTAAAGTACAAGAGCACAAGCTGCGTTAGAGCTCAAATTGCAAGTCTGATTTTATTCTTTCAGATGGAGGTTCCTGCTTGTAGCCACAGCCAAATCTTTGCTTTTTAAAGCACACAAATCATCCCATTTCAGACCCTACGAAAGCCCATCTCCTCCAATCTGAGTCAGCCTATGAGCTTTTGGCAGCTTTCAAATGGATGAAGAATAGCAGGGTGACGGTCTTGGCTTTATTTTTCCCGGACAAAATTTGGCAGGCAACAGCCTAGCTTGGAAGTAAGAAATGTACAACCTGGAAAGGTGAAGGTATCTGGTTATCGTTGACACTCGTTCTTGGCATCTCTCTGCAATAACGTGGATTTCCCCACATCCTCCAGATGTGCGTAGGAAATGTACAGGATTGCCAATAAAGAGGTTGTGCATAAACGTAGTTGGATTTTCTTTTTCTGGCTTCTTTGTATGATTAAAGATCTTTATTTGACTCCTTTTGTTTAGTTGACTCCTTTTGTTTTTATCAGTAGGNCTTCTTTGTATGATTAAAGATCTTTATTTGTTGACTCCTTTTGTTTTAATCAGTAGAAATAAATTTCTTGGATACCTGCAGAATGAACCTAGAAGCAGAATAGTTAGTGATATTTCAATAGTCTTTATTTTTGTCTTGTTGAGAGTTTGAGGTGTCAAGACTGATATTTTCAGAAATGGCTGAATTAAATAACTGGAAACAGTTGTCATTTATTCTCAGCTTTCAGGGCTAAAAGATTAGGTTGTCGTACTGTGAGCAGGTATATTGCTAGCTGTAAATGCTAGCAGTGATTATAAGGCTTAATGCAGCTGTCTGGGACTGAACATGTGCACAGTCCTCAAATCTTTATGTCAAGACCCCAAGAGGAGCAGGGATTTGCTAGATCATCTGGTGACTTGCTTTAGTGGTAAATCACACCACTTCACCACCACATCCGTTGGCTGCTGCTTTTTCTTCCCTCAAATCTGTTTCGCGTCCTGGTTGAGCCATAGCAGGTTTCATTGTGCCTCTTATTTCTTGGTCAGTCATGGAGTTGTGTGCTCTGAAAATTTTTGGCCTGTGTGTAAGGGCAAGGGTGTAGACACAAGTTGTTGCTGGTTTTAACAGAAGAAACAATGAATCGATGATTATGTCTTTGTTAGCTTCTAGAATCAGAAGATTAAGTTTTTAGTTACATTTGAAAATGGTTTCCTTTTTTTTCCTGTATACCGTATGTAATTTCCGAGCCAAGAAAAATCCTTAATGCTTTGAAATAAATGCTTTTCTGTCACAAAGTATCTTTTATCACAGAAAATGCCAACCTAGTCTCATTCTGTTTCATCTATCTCATTAATATTGAATACATGGTGCTCTAATATGGCAGCCGAAGCAAAGCAGGGAATTTCAGCTAATATCTGACAAAGGCAGGCTGAGATTAAATGACATCTGAGTGCAATCTGCTATATATAAAGTAATTGGCATTTTCCAGGAGCATTTGACCTAATTTATGGTGGTGTGTTTTTTTTTCTCCCCCGGCCCCCTCAAATCTGTCTTCAGAGGTTGGTTAGTCATCAGGATTTCTGAGCCTTCAGCCTGCTTTTGAGAAGGTGCTTGGTGCCTGCCAGTCCTCTGAGCGCCCGTGGGGGTGAGAGGTGCGAAGCGTCTTCGGGGAGCAGGCTGTCGGGGGCCTCGGGGTGCTCCCCTGGTCGGTGTCAAGGCTGATGTGCGAGGGGTTCCTGTAGGGACCGGGCACAAGAAGTGTCAAAGTGCTGCCTCTGCACCAGTCCCAGCATCTGGAAGATGCTGTTTCACTCTGCCGGACCCATTTCAGGAGTCATGAAATGAGTCCTTGCCCAGAGTCTGGGGGCAGCTCTCCTTCCTGGCTTTGAGTGAGCTTTTTGCAGATGGCTCCTGTCTTTATTGTAGGCCTAATAAATGTGGTGGTCTTGTGGGGAGTAGGCCGTTTTGGTGACCGCAGCGCAAGTCCCTGGTGTCTAGTGGAGGTGGAAAGTGGCACCAGATCTGGGACCTGCTTCACACTGGGAGAAATGTGCCTGTGAAGTCTCTGCTTTGGCCCTGGGCCGGCTCCTCAGCCAAGCAGCCAAAACCCTTCCTGATGCTCTGAATTACGAAGAAGCTTGGCTGAAAGTTGAAACTAAACTTCTCGAAGTGCCTTACCTTCTGGCATGCACAGTAGATGGTCACTGGACGATTTAGTTTGGTTTCCAATATATAATTGCCAAAAAGTAGTAGTGTCAGGGGACCTTGGGTTTTGTGTTTCCAGGTAGCTGAATATTCATCCTACTGAAAAGCACTTTTGCTATTCAGCTTTTGGAGTTATGCAATTATTCATTGTTAGATCATTAATTACAAGAGCCATGTGGGATTAGAGCTTGTGTGGTTGGCATGCTGCAAGTGTTTCAGCTCCTGATTTGCTGGGTGGTCTTGGGCAAATACCTTCATTTTTTGTCTGCCTTTGTTTTCTCCAACTGTAGGCAGTTATTCCTTTGTTTTGTAAGGTGCGAGGCTGTGATCAATGAATTAATGGCATGGCCATAGTCACCTTTATGATGTACCTAGCGCTGTTGCACCAGATCTAGTGAGATCTTGTGGCACAGAAACATTACCAGACTAATGCTTTTAATTAAAAACACTTTCAAGAAAATAAGTATTTAAATAGGGTAATATTCAAGTTATGTTTTCAAGGAGATTGAACAAGTAATTTCAATAAGAAAGGTTTGAAAAGTGAGCAGTGTGAGTAACTCCACTGACCTTGTTTCTCTGGGTTTACGTAAATGCAATTGAGGGCAATTTTCATGTAGAGCATTCCTGAGACATGGTGAGTTTCTCTGTTGTAGGCCAGAACCACTTAAACATCAAAGCCAGAGGTGTTTTGGTTTTGTTACTTAAACAAAAACATTATTTGAAATTGTAGTCTGCTGTGTGACTACAGTCTGTCACTGAACACAGCCACATTTCCCCCCAGGTTTGGCCTCGCCACGAATGGAGCTCAGAGAAGCAGTTTTTCCATGGGATGTGCATTACTTGGTTTTTCATATAACCTAAGGAAAGCAATATTTTTTTTATAGCCTAACCAAGTAACCTGATGATTTCTTCCAGTGGGACGAGCCAGAAAGCTAGAAGTATAAATCCAGGCAGGCTAGCTGTGATACAGCTTACATAAAATGAAGGGAAGTATAAAGTTCACACAGGCTAAAAAATGGTCAATGTTTCTGGCATGAAATAGATGGTTGATCCCTATGTAAAATACATGGTAAGAAGTCCCAAGAGAAGAGCATGCAGGTGCTGTCCCCATCCATGTTAATTGCGGTAAATGGGTCACTTTCTGGACTGTATGCTGAAGTATCTTGGCAATGGAATGCTGTTCAGGGTAGGGTACCTGGTGTTTCTGGTGTGATGCAGTGTCTTGCAGAGGCGGGTCATGGCCCAGCATCTTGGGGTTCAGTGGTGCTGAATGGTAGGAGGGAGGATGGCGATGGTTGGGTGGGTGCTGTCCTCCTGGCTCCTGTACAAGTAGGAGTACTGTGCAAGTCTGTTTCTGAGGTTTATGTTCCATTTTGCACCCTTAAGGGGCTACTGAGTGGCCCACGGAGATGTAAGTAAAACTATTGTGCACCCAATAAAGGGCTGGTTTCCTGCCTGCATTGACTCTCCTGGGGTCAACATGCCCTGGCCTGCCTCAGGACCAGGCTCTGGTGCTGTGTTGGTACTGTGGCATGCAGAGCGGGAGCATTGATGCTGCATGTACAAACCCAGCTCTTTCTCCTGGACAGTCGTGAGAGGAAGGGAGGAAGAGCTGGGCATTAGCCTTCCTCTTTGAAGGCTTACCAAGTTCCCGGAGCAGTTGTTTACCTGTCAGACCCCAGCTGCTCTGGGGTGTACGCAACCCATGTGGCGCTGTTCGTGGCTTCACGCATTACCTACTGCTTTGAGCAATGCAGAGGTGGAGACTGCTGCATCTCCAGCCTTTGCAGCGTTAATAAGGAATGTGCAGCAGCAGATCACTTGCTTTGGTATCTCATTAAATAACTCGAGCCAAGGGCAAAAACATGCACCGCGCATGGGAATTGTGCCCCAGTTTTGGGATAGGTAGGTCTGCAGCACTTGGAGTTGTAGAGCATGTCAGAGCAGGAAGCTCCTTCATGTGAACTAATCTTGCCTAGTCCTCTGCAGGAAACGCTTGCTTGGAGCAGGCTGAATTTGCCTTCGGGGATGTTAGTCTTCCTGAATCCTTAGGTTTGGCTCCATAAAGTTGTGACAGGATTTACCTGCTCTGTCAGGTCTTTAAAGCCTTGCTGCCGCAGAGAGATGAAGCGCGGTGCGGTGGAGCCTGCTCGCTCGGCAGCACCCCTGCTCATCTGTCACAGTCGGTCTTGCTCCGCTGTCGACTTGTGCTCAGCTGTTCCGTGGTATGTGCTGGCACAGTCAGTTGGCCAAACTAAACAGTTCAGTGCTTTGCTTACAGAGGGATACCTGGCGTGCCCTGCTGCCTATCGTGGTGCTTCCAGGAAAAAAAATAAGGAATTGAGGTTGAGCCTGGAAAATGGGATCTAGTATGGGCAGCGTGTGACCTGCGTGGGACCCTAGCTGGCCCGGCGGTCTGCCCTTGCACATCTCGCTGCAGGAGAGCAGCCTGTCGTGAGCTGCTGCTGCGCTCTCCTACCAAGGCAGTGGGATGAGAGGGGGCTGCCAGACCTGGGTACTAGATCGTACTTCTCTGGAGTGACACTTCTTAGGGGAAAAAGAGGATGAGAAATCTGAGCAGTGTGAGCATACAAAGCTACGGCATAAAGTAACTGCGGGAGTTGCAAGCTAATGGCAAATCCTCTCGCTTATTATTGTTATTCAGAGAAATGGCCTTGCAAAATGTTCCATTCTTCCCTTCCAAAAGTTGTCCTTGAGCTATGTATTTCAACAAAGTGGAGTGCAATGTGGTGTTTGTACTCATAAGGTTGCAAGACTTTGAATTCTACCAGGTAAGCGTTTAGCTTGACTGTCTGGGAGAAGCCTGAGCAGCTGGGCTGTTCAGGTGGGTAGTACGCTACAGAATTTGTTCTGTTCACTTTTGGGGTGTATCAGGGAATAAATTAAGCCCATGCTTCCCATGTTAACATGTGTTACAAGCAGTGGCATGGATTGCTACAGCACAAGTCTTGTCAGGAGTGCAGAAACTATAATTAAGTCTGGATCTGACTGCTTTTGCTTTCCTTTAAAGCACAAACACAACTGGGGTGGACAATCAAAGCAGAATGTGGTGGCCAATAGTAATTCATCTGTGGGGGTGGATGCTGGCTCTGGTTTAACCTTTCAGCTGACCTCTGTTGACAGCTAATGGATGTTGTAGCAGCCTGTGTGTGGAATAATTTGGATTTGGAAGAACACAATTCCAGCGAGCACGTGGGTAAGTGCCAGCGGTTTGCAAATCTCTGCCAATGGTCTCGTGAGTAGTGGCCTGCTGCAGGAAAAATAACAACGGATTAGCTCAGGGTGATGTTTGCAAGTGTCACACTTAGTTCCAAAAGACTGGCCCTTCTGCAGAGCAGCACTGTGCTCTAGGCAGGATATTCTGAAGTAAGCAGAAATGTATTAAATATGAGTATTCTTCATGCATCAAACAAGAAGTGGGAAGCAACACGGGGTGGGATTTTTACCTACCGGCTTTTCCCAAGCAGCCTTTGCAATATCTCTGTCGTTTGGGAAGACAATCCCCTTGTTTCAAGTGCTCAGACTGTCTGGGCAAATGCCAGGTGACTTGATCTGGCCGCTCCAAGGCAGCTCGGTGCCATTACAGACCTGCTACCTGGCTCAGGAGCTTCATGTTGAGTGACTTCTCTGCAGGTAAAGAAATGGAAGCCTTGCCTCAGCATCTAACTTCAGAGTCAGGCGTGAACCCAGCAGCGCTCCCCTGCCTGTTTCCAGCTTTTCAGCCTCCTGCTTTTAATTAAACTGTCGCTCCACTGCGGAAGGAGGAGGACTGAGATAGCAGAAGCCAAAGGTCTAGCTCACAGAGGCATTTGGGAGCCTTGGTATGAGGATGGGAAGCCTCTGACAGCGCGTAGGGCAGGGTCAGTGCCTGCCTCCCACTAATTGTGGTTTGTTTGCTCTCTGCTCATCCGTCCGCTCTGTGGCAGGGCTGAAAATACCATTGTAGTCTGGCATTTTCCCCCTCATATTGGTTTTAATTACAAAGTGTATCTTCACACCTGAGGAGGACCATACATGATAGCTACCTCTCTGTGAGCCCTCGAAGTGTCTCACTCTCCTGCTTTGCAAAAGTTCACGTGTACAATTTAGCTGTGAAGGTCATTGTTGCTTTGAAAATAATTACAGAAGGCTACAAGGAGCCTTGCTGTAGTTAATTTATGTTACCTGGGGTGTCTTTGCACCTTATGCCTCCAGATGTGGTCACTGGGTAGAGCAGTGATTGCATCTAAGAAGCCAGAGTGGTTGCCTTCTGCAGGGGTATTTTGGTGGTGTTAGAGCCCAGGAACATGCTGTGGCTCCTCACCTGGGCTGCCGGATGGAGGAGGCATGGCCTTCAGGCAGGAGGGTGAAACTCCTGTGTCAGGTTTCTTCGTGGAGGTTGGGCTGCCGCATCAGATACGGAAACCTGACAAGCAGAAACTCCCCAAAGACCCACAGGGGCTGGCAAGGTGTTTATTCCCTGAGAGGGGGAAACTTTGTAGCTGGGCCTGTAGTTGTCACCTGTAGGGAAATGGCCAGCACAGAGTGCTGTCTGCCGTACTCAGAGGCTGCTGGAGCTCTGCGGAGGCCATGCTGGTGGTGCGAGCTCACTGCTGAAGCAGTGGGGACCTCTGTGTTGCCCGAATCTGGGGGGGGGTCATTGACCAGCTCAAATGCAAGTTCACTGTTCTACAATTAAAGAACCCATGTTCCCATAAAGCATGCAATGTTTTAACAAAGTGTTGGCTCTAATGCACAGGGTCTTCTCCTTTTTTGAGACACTGATAACCAAACCACGTTCTGGAACTTTGACATATACCATGAGATCACTGAACATGCAGCTGTGCCAGGGACCATGTTGGGACAGAGAGCTTTTGGAAAAAATAGCTATAGGAAGGCTGTTTCTGGAACCATTGTGGGGGGAGCAAACACAAAGCCCCATTCCTGATGGTAATAGGAGTGGGAAGAGAAAAATCCAGTGACTAGAAAGTAAGTTTCTTCCATTTTAGAGATGGAAGTCTCCATACTTTGATCAGGTCACAAGGTATAAAGCTGTATGTTATATTTTGTAACAGATTCTAAGAGGACTTCTGTCTGTCCAGAGCTTAGAGTTACCAAATGAGAACTGTGCTTGCTAGTTTACGTTGCTTCTAAGTGCTGGCCAAAGACCATTGGACCCCCTTTTTCTTAAGCACCTGGAAAATGGCAAATCACTGATACAGACCATAGGATTGTAGGCCTTGATGATGAACCTGCTGCCAAGTTATGGACAGACGTTGTTTTATCAAAGGGATCTCAGAATAGTCATGGGAAACCATGCAGAACATAGCTGTGTCTATTAGACAGTTATTCATCATTAAGTGAATTAATTTGATTAAGTGTATATGGTGGTGTTAATACATGGCTGCTTCCGCCCCGGAGTGTAAAAATCGGTTTGCTCTTCTGTGCTGTTAAGTATGTGACTGCCACATCTTTCATCAGCTTATTGCATGGGTGATGCTGGATGTGTTCTTGGAGTGCGCGGTAGGGGCCGATTACCCATGCTGACATGAGAGGAAATTCAAGAATAAGCCCACAGAAGACAGAGCCGTTTCCTTTCCTGCCAGTGTGCCCTGGGACTGTTTTCTGAGAAAAGACTTGCTGACCGTGGGACTCTTAATACTGGAAAACCTTTGTGTGTTTTGTCAGGTCAGTGTGCAATATGTTTCCTGAGGTTACGGGGGATTTTTTGCCTTTTTTGTTTGGGGTTTTTTTTTGTTTTCCTGGTGGAATAAATTTTGTATGGCTGGAGCAGTGGGCCCTCTAAAGTTGATAGGAGGTTTTGGAACAAGGTCTCAGAATTATTTGTAAGTAAGAAAAGGATTTTATGGTTACAGGATGCATTTAATTAGTGTCTGGAGTTTAGCCACCAGTGTGAGTTTGTTTATAGAAATGCTGTTAGTATTTTCCTTTAGAAGTTTGTTTTCTATATGTAATTGTTCAAAATAACACTTAGTGTTAATAAAACTTTACAACAGTAAAAAGAAAAATATTTTTCTCTCGCTTATTTCCTTATGTTGGGCTCTTATACACTGTTCCCATTGGGCTTTTTTGTTTTGAGGTATGTATGTTGCTTTGTCTAGAGCAAGAATTTAATTTGTTGGCCAAGAAAAGTTGAGCTTACGAAAACATACCAGTTGGCTGAAGGTTCAGGGCTGGTAGCATCTGAATGTACTTGCGTGAAGGGGAAGTGTGGGCCCTTGATGTTTTACTTGTTTTTCACTTCATGTTGGACAGTCTTGAAGAGATTTCCCCCTTCCCAGCCCCAGGAATTTAATGTGGCGCTTTGTCTTTTCATGACTGCTGATGCATCGCTGGTGTTTGTGGGAAGTTGAACGTGGGATTAGTCTTATTTCTTAAAGAATGAGCTTCCTCCCCCGAAATCTAGATATGCTTCTTAGAAACTCGGTGAGGGTATTCACTGACAGTGCTGAGCTTGAGATATGTGCAAGCAGATTGCAGGGTGTAAAATATGAAACCGCCTGGAGCAAACGCAACCTCTAATGATGGTTGGTGTCTACCAGGTCTGGCGTAGCAATGCTATGGTGCTGTGCTTCATGCCCAGAGCACCTCAGCCTCCTGGGAGCTGTCTGGTAGCAAGGAGTTAGGTTTGGCCTCGAGCAAACAGCTGCTTGGGCCATGAGAGGCTTTGGTCTCTCCTTGCTTATGCCAGGAGACCTGCCCCCCGAATCCTTTAGCTGACAGTAATCAGTAATGCATGTAACTTTGTGAGCAGGATCCTAACGGGTGGTAGTCTGACCCCAGAGAGTGGGATGAGGAAAAGAGGGGTGGACTGACTTGGGGGTATCACTTGAGCCTCAAAACCCCTTGCTGTTAACAGGGGGACTTGCAGCCTCTCTGTTAGGGATCAAATATTAAGAGAGAAGAAATTCTAGACCCTGAAGGTATATCCCTACATGCAAACATGGAGTTTGGTCTCGAGTGCTAGGATATCCACCTAGATCCAAGTGCAGAAGCACATTTATTGGGAGAGTGATCAGTTAGTGAAATGGCACCTGTGCCAGCCTTGTCCCCATCTCACACCCGGCCTGGTAGCATGGAGCTGGCTCGGTTTCGGGAGAATGGGGAGGGAGGGAAAGGGTAAGTGTACAGGCTCGTGCTTTACTGAGAGATTCGTGAAGGGGGGTCATGGGCAGGTTTTTCCACATGTAGTGACTTAATGCCAGTTCTGCATCTGGCTTTATTTGCATTATTAGGATTAAACTAATAAATCTGCTTGAAATCCTTGATGATGGGAAATTGCCGTTTGCCAGCGCTGTGTTGCAGAGGAAAGGCTTTCCCCAGGCTGGATGTCTGGTCTGCACGACAGATTATAAAGCTTGTACCGCACACTAATACTCTGTCGTTCTTTTCCTAGTGGGTTATCACCCATGACTTAGCTTTTTATATTACGCCTGATGTTTGCCTTTATTACAGGCTGTAGAGACTTCTGCAGTACAGTGCCCAGTATAAAACGGGTCGTTGTTGGGGACTTTGCATAGATTTCACTAAGAAATTGTTCTGTTGCCTTGCGTTTGTGTACAGACAATGTTATTTACAGCATTGAGCTTAACCTCGCAGCGAAGGCAGTGTCTTGTTCTCTGGATTCCCGGGGGGACTGGGGAAGTGCTGGTCTCGAGGCTGCCCTTGAACTAAGCATCGCTACATGATGGCTTGTCTTTCGCCAGTGCCTGGGACCACAGCTGGGTGAACACCCCTCCGTGCACATACACACACTGAGTTGTGTCTTCCCCACAGAGACCGAGGCAGTGCGCTTTATTGTCTTCTCTCCAAGTACGGAACAGTCAATGGGTAAGGGACTGAGTGCTATTGCAGAAGAGAGGGATGGTTTTCTAGTTAAGTACCATCACTGAAGAAGGCTATTCATCTATCTTTCAGAGATGTGCTGCTACGTGGTGTTTTTTTTTTAAGTAGCAGCTGGCAAGCAGTTTTCAAATGTCCAAGACTGTTCATGTGTTTGCTTGGAGACCACAGAAATATACAGGAGACTGCAACAGAGGGTATGTGGTGGGTTCTGTTTTGAGGCTGGCTGCTTAGAAATAGTTAGCATCTTGGTGGAAAGCCTGGTAGTGGGTGTGAGCCCTGGCAAATGAGAAGACAGAGGCAGTGAGAAAGGTAAACATCATCTCTGAGCTTCAGCTGAGGCCACAACTAGTATTAGTTCGTGATACCAAACCTCTTGGTCATTGCCAGGCCTGCTTATAGCACTCAAGTTTGGTGGGTGTGTAGCCACAGCAGTTTTAAAATGACAGGTTTGTCTCTGCTCATGCATTTTGTTGAGAAACTGAGGTCTGGATTTCCCCCAATTTAGATAGGCTTTGTTATTTAAGTTGCTTCAATAGCTGTTCCTGCCTGATTACAGGTAAAAGTCCAAGAAGATAAAGGCAAATTGTGTGGCTGTTTCTTGTTCTGAATGCTGTGGAGTTGTCTGCTCTTCCAGGTCCTTTCTCCTTTACAGCTTTTCCCTTCCAGCCGTCTCTCACACAAAGTTGCTCCTTTTACTCAAGGGGATAAAATTGTAGCCTTTGGAAATTAAATTCCGCGGCTGGCCTAAAACATGTTGTTTTGTGCTAAGGAGCACCTCGCTGTGAAGTAAGCTGCATTAAGGAAATCATCACAGCTTGTATAAAAAGAGTAAGGAAAGCTGAGGTGACTACAGGAACCAAAGTTCCTGGTTTGATCTGAGCTTGGTCTGGTGGGACAGCCTGCCCAGCCTTTCAGCGGTGAGAGCTGCAAGCTCAAATACAGCTAGGAGCCGTGCAAGTGCTGTGTGTGCCTGTGAAGGGGGCACCGGGGGGGCTCAGAGGCTCAGCCAGGAACATCCAGGATCCAGCCCTGGCGTGGAAGCTGTGCTCCGACAGCTCGGGAGCCTGGTGCATCCGATGAGCTGCGGTGTGGCCTCATTGCCTTTATAATATATTCCCAGTGGCACCAACGAAACTATTTATTTTATTCCCCAGGAATTCCTGCCTCGGTAATAGAGGTGTTTGGAAAATAGGTCCCTGCAGAAGAAACTTGTCAGATAAGTGTAAGGTTAGGTGTCACTGCCTGTAATTGGGGGAAGGATCCCTCCCTGCTGTGCCAAGTTCCCAGGCTCATCTTCTTTGGGGAAAACCCCACTCTAGTTTTGGGGTGATGGTGTCTGCCTGAGCCACTTTTGGAGGCGAGAGCACTTGGAGGGTCTGGAGGAGGGAGGAAACAGTATTGCTGTCTCTTTGTGAATGGTGTAAAGATGTTTCTATGAAAAAGCCTCCACTTTTCTATTGCCTTCAGAGGGGTTCAGCCTTGCTAGCACCCCACTCCTTTTCATCCCTGTCTGTGGATGACCAGCAGCCGGTGAAGCATGAGGTGAGAACAGTTGGTGCTGCAGGAGTCTCTTGCTGACGCTGGTTGGCAACACCATCAAGATCCCCTTGAATTATCGTGCTGTGGCATGGCCAAGGGCAGGGAGGCAGCATGAGGCTTCTCTGCCTTGGCTGTAGTGTCTGCAAAACCTCATTCTGGCTGACTTGTTCCAGATGGTAGGTAGCCGGCTAATTTGGGCTGTCTTCACTTGTTTGCTGACACAGGCTCCTCCTGAGTTAAATAGCAGATGAAGTTGATGGTACCCATGCTTTGCTGTCTGCAGTCATGGAGGTCTGATGTACAGGGGTTGAGGGGACAGGGGGAAAAAGTGATGTTTACTGTACTTTGGTGCTAACTGGGGCTGCCCAGGCTGACTACAGGGGGAGATGTGATTTCAAGTCTCTCGCTTCTCTTTTGGAGACATCAGCTTGGTAGAACATCTCTGCAACTTCATAACTAGTTCCTCTGGCCGAGGCAAAAATTAGTCATGGGAGGTGGATCTCCTCGCTGGTCTGTTGGCAGTGGAAGCTGAGGATGCATTTTGGAGAGGACAGGAACGTTCAGCTCCCGAAGGGAGTTTGGCTGTGCTGCGTAAGAAGCCTTGATGGCTTATGCTGTGGTGGGGACTTGCAGCTCTGTAACATCTTTCATGTTGTGTTACTTGTAGTTAGTCATGAGCAGCTAGAGTCCACGGAAAGCCTTCTCGGTGTGTTGGAAGGAATAGCACAATGTAAACTCCAGTGCAGAAAATAGGTATGGGGCAGAGTGGGGCTCTGCATGTTTATGGGAGTTGGTTTAGATCTCTGGAATGAAAGGCTTATCACTGCCGCAACCCAAAAACTGGAGCTGTAAAGCTCATCCTTGGATTCTTTGTGACTAGAGAGTTAATCCTTTCTTCTGGTGCTGTAAATATTTGTTTAGCCATCTGTCTTACGCGTTTATGGGGCTCAGACATTTTTGAGTGTATGTTGGGCAATTGCCGGTGTCCTGTTCGGGGATTCTTTATGACTTGGAGCATCACCAGAATTGTAGTGGTCTTCAAATGCTTTTGTGATCCTGCCCCTTTGCAAGTGATGGATGTGGAGAGGACTGTGGGAACATTCCAGTTTGCGGGCTGCATGCAAGAAAAATGTTTTGTCTTGCACTGCCTATTGGGTCCAGAAATGTCTCTGTAGTAGTCTATCAGTGCAGCAAAACACGAAGTGGGTAAAAAGCCTGGTGTAGAGCGGCCTTCTAGTCCCATCTCCTCCGAATGATCCCAGTGTTATGACTGTGCTGCAGCCCTAGATCTGATGTGCTTTCCTCTGGAAGAACTCAGGCCAATGAAGATTTTTGGAAAGACAAAACACAGTCTTTCAAGGCAACCACAAAAATTTGGAATTAACGAGGTGGAGGGAGGGAAGGAAGTGCTTCAGCTAAAACAGGGAATTGCTCCTTGAAGCTATGTCCTATTTATGAAAATTTTTGCATAGGCTTTCCCTGTTAAAGGCAGGAAAACAGACTTGCTGAAGGCAAGTGGGAAAGGTTGCTGTTGAGTCAGTTGAGAGCTTGAATTCTGCGGACTAATGTTTCAGAACTGTCAGCTAAATAATTCAATAAACCTTGACCTTTTCCTCCGCACATATTGAGTTCAACTTAATTCCACTTTTGCTCCTGCTGAAGACAGAAGACTGCACGCTAAGGCAAATAATGTTATTTGTAACCCTCTATATTCTTTGATTGCTGACCTTTTCGTATTAATGATGAATGACTTCTGTGGTGCCCTAGAAGAGCTTCATGTACCATAAGGGGCTATGCACATTCCCTTTTCCTTTTCTAAGCAGATGTGAGGGCTATGACTTAACGCTCAGAAAATTAGACCATACTGTGAACACATTGAAATCTGGTTTTCCTGCTTTCTTGTTGCTGTCTGCTTTACTGTGTCAGAACTGCGCTCAAGTGTGCGCATCACTAGTGAGAGTAAAAACACTAGACTTGTCTAAATCTAAAATATTTTCCCTGGCCTTTTATTTAATATCTGTAGTCTTGTGTACGCTTGTCACATGAATTCAAGGAGGGCTGGTGTGAGCTAGCTCTTCCAATCCAGTTAACGGTGGATTGACACTTCCTTGGTGGTGCTGGACCAGTAAAGTTTCCCTGAGGCGTTCCAGTGTGTATCTGCCACTTCTTGTGACACTAAAAGTCCTGGTAGGGTTTTTCCACGGAGCTCGTTTACCTGCTTCATTTGGATCCTCCAGTAACTGCAAGCCCAAGACAAGTTGCCAGTGCACTGACCATGTGAAATCACATAGCTGAATGATGACTTATTTTTTTAAGTTGAGACCTGTTCATACTCACTGCTGTGGTACTTGGACGTTGAAGAAATTGTGTATGTATATCAGCATTGTCTTAGAATTTTGATACAGTAAGACAATTACTGTGATAAATCTTAACTCTAGTCCAGACTCAAAAGATATAGTAAATAACTGATTTGAAGCTATGTGCCTTTATATACACAGCTCTGCGTGCCCTATTTGGAAATTGGGTCTGTGCAGACAACTGTAGCGCATCTGTGTGCGGGGCAGCACCATGCCATGGTGTCCCCCACCTACCTCTGGGCAAGCCAGCAGGGCACAGCATTAATGCAGATCCTGCTAGTAGGTCCCAGGGCTAATTAATTATTCAGAGCACGATATGGGGCACCTTTCAGACCCGGAGCTTGCTGAATGGGAGCTGACAAAACGTGCCCTTGATGTGCGGCTCCAGTTTTTCAGGAAAGAAAACACAGGGTTAAGGAAGTGCAAGCCAGCCTTGCTCAGCTGTGCCTGCACAGCTTCACAAGGGTTGCCGCTGCTCTTTGTTTGGAACGGCCCTTAATTTGATTCAGGTATTGGAACAGTGCTGCCTTGTTACAGTTTTATAAGTAAGCCCTATGGGCTGCTTTTCTTTCTAAAAATCTCTGTATTTTGCTCCGATTGTGTTCGCACCCCTGACTGGACTGGAGTTGGTGGAAGCGTGGGGAAGGTTTGAGGAGAACTTGGCAATGGGATCAGATGCTCTGTTCCCGGGTTTGTGTTAACTCTGCCTTCTCGCGCCCAGGATCGGTGTCCCGGCGAGCTCCCTGCAAACGGCCGCTGTGTTAGCTTAACCAGGAGTCTCGCTGCGTTCGTATATCACACTTTGCTCTGTCTCGAGTCCCATGTTGCGCTGTGCCTCCAGCTAAAGGCTTTTAGCGAAGTATAAATCCACTTATTTAACGGCCTGTGGTGCAGCTGTTTCGGGGCTATTTTGAGTGCATGACAGTGGAATACAGAAGGAAATGGCTGGTTTTGGTTTTTAGCTCTCTGCTGTCATGCTGGACTACATCTGTATCTGTGGTGGTGTGGGATGGTGTAGCCAGAAGGGCTGAAAAAGGGCAAAAGAACTGGAGGAAAAAAACCCCTATTTCTAATGCCCGTATAGTGACATGACTTCCTGCTGTCTCCCAGTTCTGCCTTACTGATCTGAGTTGTTTTTAACTCTTAAGATTACACGTTCTCAAGTCTAACAAAAACTCAACGTTCTCCAGTACTTGCCAGTGTGAACTGGATTAGTGTCACCAACTGACTGGCATGCCATGTCGCCAGGCAGCAGCTGGTGCTCTGCTGGCCCACGGTCCCCTCTGATAACGCTTGGTTCAGGGCTGGTGTGAAGGATCCTCCAGCTTCCTTAGCTGTGCCTGGCCAAAAGAGGATGGCTGGGGATGCGAAAAGGGATATGTTTGCCTTTCCCTGCATGTGGCACCTCAGAAGACAAAAGTGGTGGAGCTGCAATAAATCACATGCTCTTTTTTGAAAGAGTGGAGCATTTCAACCTGGGGAGCCTGGCACTGAATAATAAGTCCCATTTTATTTCATCAACCTCATGCAAGCGGTCAAAAAGGCAGTGAGTTCCACGTCATCCTCCTGTCAGGAGAGAGATTGGCCAGAGAAGCGAAAAGCATCTGGTTCTCATTGGGCTCTGCCTTTGGATGGTCTTCATTCTTGTTTGTCACATTATGTCTCTTTTTTTCCTTCCCCCCCCTTCCTCCTTCCTCTTTTCCCCCCCCCCTTAATTTATTTTACAAGCCTTGCTGGAATGCACATATGGTCTTTATCATCCCCAAAGTCCAGCTTTTTTTTTTTTTGCTGGTTAGCAGTTTGTGACATCAGGGGCTGTTAGAGGCATTAGTTGCTTTTACTCCAAATAGAAAGGTCCGTGGTTTTTTGGAAACCTATGGAGGAAAATGTCTTTTATGTCAGTTCTTGGCATAAATGGAACTGTTAGTGCTCTGAGCTTGCACTGCCCTTTAGCCAAACGTTTTGCCTGGAAGGCAAACCTTCATTCCCACTCTCCACAGCCACTTCTGAATTGTCAGATTTTGCTGACTTCCCTCTTCCCAGAAGAATGCGACTGTATCCTTTTTCTCCATCCTCCTGCTGAGCTGCCGCAGCTTGCCAATGTAAGCAACTCCCTCTGCCTCCCCGCCAGTGTGCCTTGGAAGCGCGGGAACAGCAGCGGCTCTACCGGCTGCAGGGCACACATCCTTGCCGCGTGGCAGGGGCTGCGACTCCCAATTGCAAGCCGCTGGCTATCGGGATATTTGGCGATAAATGTCAGGGAGATGGGCCTTGTGCTTCCCACCACGGTGTCATCCTTGGAGAGAGAGAGGATGTTTCCCTCCCCGTCACTTCTTCGTGTTACCGCCTCCGCTAATGTAAGCGTGTCCAGCATCACCCAATCTGAGCGTGTGTCCTCAGGGGAACCCCTCGCCTTGTCTCGCTGGCAGCCTCCTCTGTCTGGTGATTCCTCAGATAAAATCTCATCTATCTGTAGAGCAATATTCTGTGCGAGGAGGGGCAGCGAGAGACCCACGCCTCCCTTTCCCTGTTTGCTGCTGCCGGGTGCTTTGTTGCCCAAAGTGCTTCCAGCCATCCTCCCACAAAATAACTTTCTCTGCTATCCTGATTCTCTGGGATTAAAAGCAAAAAAAAATTAGCATGTTCAAGGAGAGCCTTCTTGTGTTCCCTGTGACCTGTGTGGTTACTGAGCGAGGATCCAGCTGTGGCATAACACTTTAAGGGTATTTCTTGTTACTGGGAGCAGGGAGACCTGGCTCCTTGCTGTTGTTTTAGACATTGCTGGAGGGCCGGGGACTTAATGAATGAATCGCGCATTACTGAGAAGCTGTGTGCCCCTAAGCAGCTACAGCTGGTGCCAGCTTTTATCCAGGAAGAACAAGATGGTTTACTGAGGTCCAGCCCTTGGGCAATAGCTGCAGCAGTGAGTCACTTGGTTGGTGGCAGGGTGGGAGGTGGCATTAGCCATCCAGCTTGCCTTATCTCTCTGGTGGATCTTCATGGCTTGCTTGACACATTAATCTACGAATGAGAATGTCTTCCAAAGGAGTCTGTTCTCCCTTGTTGAGAGAGAAGGGAAAAAAAGAAATGGGGGGAGGGGGGGCAGGAAGACAGACCTCCCAGGCTTCAGTAGCTCCCAGAGACATCTGCCCAGTCTGCAGCCAGCAGAAAAAAACATGGAGACAGGAACTCCCCCTCCTCTGCTGGTGACACTGATGGTTATCCTAGCCTAAAACAACAAAGTCCCTCCTTTCTTGATTAACTGATTGATTGCTGTGGGCTGTTTTCTTGTGGCAGGACTGCACTAGCTATGGCAAAGAGGGGAAAGAAATAGTTCTTGCCTTTGGTGTTCCCCCCCATACTATTACACTTCAGTTCCCTTGTCCAAGAATTAAGGGTTTAACCATCACTTAAGTATCTGCAAGGAAAGGGATAGGGGTTTGGGGTATTGTTTCAGGGACTTAAACAGAGAGCTTGGCTGCAGAGTAGGTGTTGGGAATACTCTGTGCCCTGCTGGCAGGGACCCTGGCTCTCGGGTTTAACATGGGGAGAGGGTATGATAGATCTGTCCCTTGCCAACTGCTCTTTGTTTCTGTGCTCGCTGCGCTTTCCTGAGCTGCCTTTTTGTCTGAGCAGACTAAAGTATCTCCGAGTTCCCTGGCTTTGGATGCAGCATCTAAGATTCCTTCAGAAACACGGGAACGTGCGCCTAGTAATGGGGCAGAAATGTGGCTGCCCTGAGCTGCTGACAACAGTGAAAGCTTTCAGAATTTCTTAAAGGTGCCTCCTAAGTCGTGTGGCCTCAAATAACTAAACACTTGATTCATATTTGTGGTTGAGCTCGATATTTTGCATACCAGCATTTTTCCCCTCTTGAATTTGAGGCTCGCTTTTGTTTTCTTTAACTCTTGGGAGGCCGTGTGAAGCTGACCCCCAGCTGCTGGGAGCAGTGGGCCTGGAGGGGCTGAAGGGGAACGTTTTGCCGGCAGCCTTAAAGCAGAAGGGGCTCAGCCAGGAGCTTGCTTGGCTTGAGGGAACAGCCATCATCATGGTTAAGTCCTGAACAAGGATAGCAGACTGGGGCAATAAGTGCAGGTGTCCTTGTGGACACTCTCTCCTTGGCCTTTTGGGAGTGACAGTCTTTTTTTATTACCCAGGAGAAAAGTGCCTTTGCTTTATCTCAGACACCTTCTGAAGTGTAAGGACGTAGCTCCGCTTTGTGTTGCCTCTGGTAAAGTGATGAATTGGTGATCCTGGGACCCACCTTTATATCCGCCTCCCCATCTGCATGCAGGCATAGTCTTGCTGACTCCAATGAGGAAAAAAAGGTTCCCCTTATTCCTGCTAGCTCTGCCAAGCCACCGTGGTTTAGCAGGAATGAGCTGCTTCTCTCCTTGCACGTGCCTCGTCAGCCAAATTGTTTTATAAAGCTTCACTGAATTACATCCAGGCAAACCCACTGTTTGCCACAGAGCATGCGTTACAGCATTGCTTGACCTATAAAACCTTTGCCACCAGGAGCTGTGTATGAAGAAAACCAGATCCGAAGTAGAGATTGCAGTCCCTTTCTTAGCTTTTGCGAGGCTTTTATTTATTTTCCTTAAAATTAAGAGCACTAGGATGTGGGGTCCTGGCAATTCATCTCTTTATAGTGATGGTACATAGTAAGGGCTGTGCCTCTGGAGGTCTGTCTCTGCTTTACTTAACCTTTCCCTTGCCCTGCTAGAGTTACAACCAGCAGCTGCCATAACAGCATCTGAAAGATCCTTGTTGACCCAAGAAATATCAACTGTGGGATGCCTTGTGAATCACTCTGCAAAGAAAAGTAAAGTGATGAGCATTTTTCCCAAAAAAGAAGCATTTATTTGTTCATGTTACTCTATAGTTTTTGTAGGGGTTACCGTACAGCTCTGGAGGTTCAGAACCGCTTCCCGCTCATGAGGGCGGTATGTGAAGAAGGGAGGATTTGCCCTGTAATGTGGAGTTCAGTAGAGGAGACATGACTGTGTCTTAAGGAAGAGTTTAAAAATAAAGACTGCTCTTGGGATGTCTTGAGCTCTCTGACATCTGAGAACATCCAGACATCCAAGCCTGGCCTGTCTGGTATAAACTGGCTGACCTCTATAGGAGTCTGCGGAGCTGGAGTTTTACCCATGGTGATCCTGTCCATAGCTCCAGAAGCTGCAGGCAAGGAGAGGTGCTTGGCAAACAGTTATTCCTTTAGCATGCTTGTGAGAGATTAGTGCTTCCAGGTACAGCGACTTGTCTGTGTGTTAATAAGGTATCTCTTAGAACTGTGTTCCTGTTAGTGACAGCTGAGGAGTTGGTTTAGTGCAGGAATATATTTAGGTGCAGTATTGGGGGAAAGAGAGGAGTTGTGCTGAGCTTAAAGGCATGCGGAGCTCTGCTCGTCATCTGAGGGGAAAATGAGGAGTACCCTAGGGAAGAAGTCGGTGAGGCAGGGTGATGATGTGTTTCCACTTAGGGTGAAGTACCCGGGTGATACCGCTGCCTTCCTCTAGAAGAGCCCCATGGCAGGAGGAAGAAATCAGTGCTTGTAGCATTGCTCCCCTGGCTTGTTGGGTGTGCACGGGAGCTCTGGGCTTGTCTCTGTGGGGCAGGAGCCTTGGCCTGTGTCAGCCTTTGACTGCTCTTCAGCTGGAGGCACCCAGTTCGTGATGGGGTGACTCAGTAGAGATCAAAACGCAGCCCACTGACTCTTCTCAGGAGGTTGCCACAGCGATTCGCAGCCGGAGCAGCCTGGCCATCTGACTTAGCATCCCGTTGTTTTTAAAACACTTCTGTTTTGCCAGACTGAACGCGTGAATCACTTGTCTGTTCTGCTAATTATACACTGAGCAATCATGCTTGTTGTTCTCCAGCTAGGGCTTCCTTTCCATGTGGCTAAAACCTGAGCTTGTGATCTACACTTGTTTGCAGTGGTTTCAGTCCTCGTCCCCTCCCCAGGCAGCCTGAGGGCTGACGACTGTAGCACTGTTGAGCTAATAAAGCCAGAACTGCCCAGTCCACTGCAAATTGGGCTAATTGGTAAAATTGCCCATTGTCATTTTCTTGATTGGCATCCTTGGCTGACCTGTGCCTCTGCTAAAGGGGCCACAGAGCCTCGGGAGGGGTCCTGCAGCTTCCAGCCTGCTGCCCAGACCTCTGCTGTGGGGAGAGCAGAGAAAGGAGGCAGGGTTGTTCTCCTTGTGTCAGAGTCTCTGTAGCTGCCGAGGAGGAGTAAACTGTCCCCTCCAAGAGGGTGGAAGCAACAGCGGAGGCCTGGCTGCAGTGGTAAGATGTTACACGGCGTGCATGCCTCCCTTTAATCCTTCTCAGAGAGGAGCAGCCTGTGCCTCCCCCAAAAACGTGCCGGCTCTCTGAGTCCATCTGCGTGCACTGGAATTGGCTGTTATATCACAAGATGCTCTCGTTTGTGTGTGGAGGGAGATATTTAGAAACACTAATCCCTTTGGTTCTCTTGCCTCGTCCAAAATGCATATCTGTGATACTTCGGCAGAAATGCACCTATTTTGTGTCCACTGTACTCAGTGGGATGTGCTGCAGTCTGGGGAGTACCGAGGGAGGTGGAGACTTGGGTTTGAGTTTCATCTCTGCCTGTGCCTTGGGCCTCTCAGCTTTTCATGAGTGTTTTGGGCAGATATCAGACTACACTTCTGCCTCCTGTTATGGAGCACAGCTTGTGAAAAATATTTGGCGTTGAAAATATAGAGATAGTTTTTGTTTTTTCCACTGTTGATGTTTGCCACTTGCAGGGAAAAAAAAAAAAATCGAGAGGGGAGGGAGCTAAACCAAAGAAGGTATGCAGCAAAAAATAACTGACACAGATGCAAGAGATGAATCTAACTCCTGTTCCTGCTGAGTAACTGATGATGAGGCAGTACTTGCTTTCCCAAAATATATCAGGGAAAGAGATACTGGTGCTGTGCTGAGAGATGTTCAACACCCACCACTTTCTGTGAAGCCTGTGAGTCATGGGCACCTAGTGCTTTCTGGGATCTGCTCCGAGCTTCCTTCACTTAATCATCAACCCAAGCCCACTGCCTTGTTAAAAATACTAATGTTACAGATATTTAACCCATTCACATCATGCGTAAATCCCAGGGTCTCCTTCCATAGCCTGAGGCTTTTCCAGGAAAATCAGTGTTGCAGGTAAATGGTTTCTTTCATGTTTTCTTTACTCAGTCTGAGTGAAGGAGGTGGCTTCTCTTAATCACCTTAAGCTTCTGTGGTGCTGTGCTGATGAACAACCATCCTGTGTGTGGAGGCGAGGGGGTGAACAGAATGGTGCATTGGCTTCAGACACACCTGGTTTGGATGTTAAAAGAAGGCTTAGGTGTCTGGTACAGGTGTCGAGCTGCGTGTGCCACCGTGGCAAAAAGGAGCTCTTTGTGCCATATGGTGATGGCACAGACTTAGACATTTTTACTTGGAGATGTTGACTCTGTCAGAGAACTTTCTGTGGCTTTTTTTAAGTTTGAGTGGTATTTTCATCTACGATTGGCCCAGATGTAATTTATTTCTTCTTGCAGTCGGTGGCTGGGCTGTGTGTTTTGAGGAGGGAAGTGGGGATGCTCAGCAATTGTGCAGAGAGTGGGAAGTCCTCCTCTGCTTTTGATTCTTATTTTAACAACCAAAGAGTGTGTTTTTCCATGTCTGGTCCGAAGCCTACTGATTTTATGGAAAAGAATCCGGTGCTTCCAGCATCTTTAAACCAGACTGAGGCTGCCCATGGCTGTAATGTAGCTCAACAGTATGGCCTAGGTGGAGTGACTCTACTGGAAACGTTTGGGTTTGGAGAAAGGTTAGTATCTTAAGTTGAGTAAAACAAACTTTTGGAGAAAAACATTGTGTGAAATAACAGCAGGGCTGCTCTAGGGCTGCTGAGGGTTTTTTTTGTTTTGTTTTTTTTTTTTTTTAAAATCTGTGCTCAGGATATTGGCATAACTGTGATTTGCTGTGGAAGAGAGAACCAGGCTGGCTTCTTTCTCCAAGCCTCTCTGTGAATTACTGTACTGCTATTATGGAAAAGTCCTAAATATAATCTTGGAGGTGTTTCAAACCTCCCTTCTGTGAGGTCTGTGCTGCCCCGTTACCCTCAGCGGCACCGCCTTGGGGTGTTAAGATGTTATCAGCTCAGGCCCCCGGGGCAGCCTGGAGGAGGAGAGTGGGTCAGGAGGGGGGACTTGCATGTCCGGGGTGCCTGGCCTGGCTTTTTTCCTGCTGTAAAAAGGGGAGGCGTGGGGACCTACACAGTAGGCTTTGTAGGTCACGCAGGAAATGCCGGGAATGTTGCCCTGCTTTCTCACCTCGTGTCAGATGTGGTTATTCGTAAACCAAGGCATTCGCAGAGCAGCGTGCGTGCTTTTTTTTTCCCCTTCTGGTCAAAGCCTGTATAACCTGGAAAGAGATTTTACTGGCTTTAGGGGTGGTGTTTCCATCTAAGCTATGTCCTGCCGTGGCCATGCCGAAGGGTCGCAGCAGATGTCCTGTTTCCCTTGTACTGTGGGGAGGACAGAGCAAGTCTGAGAGCTGCTCCTTCCCTTTGGCAAACCGAGCCAAGGAGAGCACGAGCTTGGCTCTCTGCTTGCCTATACAGCTTTCTATTGGGGATAGATTTTGGAGGTGCAACCAGGAGTACATCACAAGCTGTGTCACTCTTCCGTGTGCTGTTTGGGAGAGCTGGCCTCACTGGGTGGTTTGGGGAAGCTCCCACGCTGCTGGGGGAGTCTTCAAATGGGAGGTTGGCAGGTTTCTGCTGTAGAGCTGTACAGTGGACGCGGAGGAGGCAGACTCAGCTGCTTCACCAATTAAACAGGAATTGTTCTGCTGGCAGCTATGACTGTGTTTTACTGTCTCTTCCAGGTGTCTGCCTAAGTAATCTCTGGGTAACTGTAGGGATATGTGATGCTGAGGCCTCAGAAACAATGTTTGGGTGTTGCGAATTGGTTCAGAATCATGGTAGATTAGTCACAGGCACGTAGGAAGTCTGGTGGTGTTTGTATGCCTTGGGGTTGGAGATGCTTTAGCTCCTGAGCTCCACAGCAGAGAGCTGGATAGAAGAAAAAGGAGAGCACATTTGGTAGACAAACCTAAGACAGAAAGATCCTGTGTCCTGAAAACTTCTGTGGTGGTACACAACTCTGACAGGACTAGGCACAACCTTCTTGCCCGACTGTGGTGTTGCAACCTTGTTAAATGCCTTTCTTGTTGGTCTTACAGAACGATGACCTTAGGAACCTGTCCCTGTCTGGCCATGTGGGCTTCGACAGCCTCCCTGATCAGTTGGTCAACAAGTCAACGTCGCAGGGCTTCTGCTTCAACATCCTCTGCGTGGGTAAGTCACCTTGTGCCGCTGAGCAGTCAGCTCGTGCCAAAGAGTGCAAATATATTCACAAATTAGCATCTTCTGCCCCCTGCTAAGGGTAAGATCTGAGCCAGTGGGGACTGTAGTGGCAGGGAAGTGACAGTTTCTTCCCAGAGCTGCTCCAGGGTAAAATCTAGTATCCCTCTTTCCCTTTGCTCTGCCCGGTTCCCTGAGTCAAAACATGGAAATTTCTAGGTGTTAAGAATCTACACTTTGATGGTCCTGCGGTTCTGCTTTCCCCAAGGGCTGCCCATAAGTAAACTGAGCCAACTTGGGAACTAAATGTATTTTTAAAAGAATGTTAACTTAAATCTGCCCTTTTTTGAGTTGGGCGTGGAGGCTGTTTCCCAATAAATTGCATTCCTTCCCTTCCAGGCTCTGCCTGCCTGTCTCGTTATATTCTTAGTTTCTCCAGTTGGAAACGATGCCATTTTTAGTCTCCAAATTATGTGCTTGAGAACAAAACCTGTCACCTGTTCGCTGCTGTATTTAATCTGGGTCCTGCACATTGGTTTTATAGCTTGAGTTACTGTGTTACTTTTCCCAAATTGTTGAGAGGGTGTAATAAGGGGAGGCAACTCCTGTTGGCTCTAGAGATATACCTGCTGGCTTGGCTCTCTGGGGATACCACGCAATTGGAGATCTGTTGCTCAGCCTGAAGGAGCTGTGTGCCAATAGGGCTTTGACCTGTTGGTGGAGCTCTTCAAGATGCCTCCGGAATGTAGTTCTGTGAATTGACAAAAATGGTGGGTTTTATTCCTAGTTTGGCAGAGCAGTCTACAAACATCATCTTTCCATTCATTGTTCGTTTAAGCCTGCAAGAAGGGAGTATTGTCCCTTCTAATTGGTTACATTAATTAGCTGGAAAAAACCCACAACCCTCTGGCTGGGATTTTTCTCCAAGAAGTTGAGAATTTCTGTCTGCAGTGCAGCGTGAGCTGTCTGAAACAAAATCTGGCAAGCTAGACTCCTCTCTGTAGCTCTGCATGTCGAAGAAGGAGATAAGGGAATAGTTGTGCTTCTGCACACTCAGGCTACCAACCCTCACGTGACTCTTCGAGCAGCATGAAACCATTTAAAATTCAGCAGGGAGCAGCTCGATTAGCAGGCAGCTCTTTGATCAAAATGGCATAAATTAATTGCCTTTTTTCTTGCAGTAAATATTCCTCTCTTAGTGTGACTTCATACGTCTCCGTTAACACAGCGATTTGGTCGAACTCTTTTGTCTTGTAAAATGTGCTGATCGGCCATTTTTTTTCCCCCAAATAAAAATTTCACACAAATTGCTGCAGTTGTCCAAGGAATAGAAATCCCCCCCTTTTTTCATTTAAAAACAAACCCAAAACACAAAACCAAACTTTTGAAATTGTGTTTTGAGAAAGGACACAATTAACTTTGGCGTCGTAATGTGAGGCTTTTAATTGTGGTCTGCGTGGATAAAATGCTGCAAAGCCCATCTAGCACAGCGTGCAGCAGCGCTGCGTTCACATCAGGAGCTCGCTAAAATATGTCGTTTCAGAGATGAACAGGCTGTGCCATCAGTTTAGGACTGTGGGTTGCACTGTATGNGATGAACAGGCTGTGCCATCAGTTTAGGACAGATCTTTTCATGTGGGTTGTGCTCTATATGGGCCTAAATTTTGAGCTATAATGTCATGTATACTTTCTGTCTTCCCCTTCTTTCATTTTTTCGTTCTTTTTTAAAAGCTTGCTTTGTGTCCTGCAGCTTCCCAGGGTAGGAATGCTGTGACAAGCATATCTCTGCTCCATTATTTTGCTGGGCTGTAAGTAATCTCTTACCTTCCTGAGCCTGGCAAGGAAAATGGTCAAAGTCAAAGGCAGCAAAATGAATCATCGAGTAATCGCAGAGCAACAGGTAGTTGCTGACTAGTGGTATTTTTTTCTGTGGACACAAATACTAAATGGTTTTGTGAGGTATTCAAAGTAGGCGTTTTGCATATTTTGAGAGAGAGGTGTTTCATGCTAGGAGAGCTGCATGCAGCTTTAGGGCAATCCCAGATGCAGGCTCCCCTCCCCTACCAGATATTTTGCTTTTCTGTTATTCACCACTTCTTCAGATTTTGGGGGGTTTAACAGGTTGGGATAGGACCCCTCACCAGCCTGACCTGCAATTGTCAGAGCTTGCCCGCTGCAGTCCAGGGGGGCTGTCCCAAATCCCAGCATCTCTTTGGCTGGAGCAACTTCAGGATGTTACCTCAACCCACCCCCTGCTCACAGCCTGGGTAACAGTAGCAATTTGTGAGTGTAATTGCTAAGCAAACACTTCTGATTTAAAAATGGGATTTAGGCTAATGTTTCCATCCATGTTACTAATTGCACTGGGGATTAGTGAACCTGTAATAGTTCTAAAAGTCAGTATTTAAGCAGTGTGCTATTTTAGATTTTTAAAAACTTTTCATGTATCCCTGCCTCAAATTTCCATTGTCCAAGTGTCACGATGGGTTTTTTTGTGATTCTCTTGGAAAAGAAATGGAAACTGAGCTGGGGAAAAAAAAAAGTGTACCTCCTCGAGAATCAAATTTGGAGTTGAGAGAATTTACAACTTGCTTCTGTAAAGAAAGTCATACCAGAACTAGGACTTAGCCTATGCTATTAAAAAGAGAATTAGGTATTTCTCGAGTAAGAGCAGCTTCTTGCTGTCCTGAATACAGATATTGCTTGCAAGGTAGGGAGGTTGGGGCTCTTCACGCCATCAAGCAGGAGGGAGCCTGCATCATCAGTTGGGTCATACCAAGGTAAAAACCACAGGCAACAGCTGAAGACCACTGCGAGCAAATGCTTTTATGGGAAAGGAATGATTATTTGTCTATCTTGTACTGCCAGTGTAGCAAGTCCAGCAACAGGGCTCTGGCAGCAGCAGCCATTTGCTGGTTCATCATGGAAGGACTCCTTTCCCTTCTCTGAGAAGGGGGGCTCACTCAGCAAATGTCTAGGTAACAGTTCTTAAAACTTTGGCTTTTTTTTTTCGTTGGTTCCCCCTTCCTTAAAGCTTAGTACCTTCTCTTCAAGGAGTCTCATAAGCCTCAGCCCGTCCTCTCCAATTTTTCCATTTCCCGTGGGAAACGTGAACAGCAGTAGTATTGGAAAAGACTGTGTGCCCCCGTGTGTGTGTATTAAGTAAGCCCCTTTCCTTCCCCAAAACAATGAAAAATCCCTGAGGTCAGTGGTGCTCGGTATCTCTGGTGATGCCCCTTTCAGTGCCCGTGCCTGTGGTTGTGTTATACTTCCCTCGAAAACCCAGTCCACAAATTTCTCTTGCCATTCCCAGCGCAGCAGCCTAGCTCTTCACCTGCGGGTGATGACTTACAGCTCTGAAGGCATTCTGATTATCTTGATATCTGTCAGGGTAGCAGCTTTTGCATAGCAGGGGCTTATTTTGTATTCCCAACCCCAGCGTGTGGTGCTTTGATGGGGTATGTCTGCAAGGTGTGCTGCAGAGACCCAGGTGCTGTGACCTGCAGAGGAAATTCGTCAGAGCCCAGCGGCAGAAGCCAGAGCTGCTGTCACCTCCTGATGTCCGCGAAGTCCCTGGTTCAGTCCTGGGGGATTGGTGAACATGGGGACTGTCTCAAAAGACATCTGTTCCTGCAGGGATTATTTTTCTTAGCCATGTGCACGTAGCCTAATTCCATTGCTACCCAAGTGGAATAACTCCTTAACTTGGCAAATGTGCCTGAGAATGAGATGAGGAGAAGTAATCGGACCATACTAATGTTGCCTTTTTTTTTGTTCAGGAGAAACTGGCATCGGCAAGTCAACGTTGATGGACACTCTGTTCAATACCAAGTTTGAAAGTGAACCTGCGACGCACAATGAGCCTGGTGTGAGATTGAAAGCCCGGAGTTACGAGCTCCAGGAGAGTAATGTCCGTCTGAAGCTGACTATTGTCGACACAGTTGGATTTGGCGATCAAATTAACAAAGATGACAGGTAAATTTATTTCTGTCAGGAGAAGGAATCCTTGTGCTGATGTGCTCTGAGATGAGAAGGGTGTCACCCTGTGTGGGGAGTGGGTCCCTCGCTGTTCCTGGGGGTGATTCCTAATCCAGATGTGGCAGGTAGCATCACTTGTCCTGTGGGACAGGTAGAAGTGTCAAGAAACTGAAGTGAAGAACAGATCAAGTAGACTATAGAACTGAAACTGTTTCTGCCCTCGGTGTCTCTGTGCAGCTCAGTTGAAGTCTGCTTGAGCTGAAACATGTAAATATTTGAAAGCATGAGTTCAAATTGCAGTAACATCGTGTCTTTTAGGGAGCTGGGACTCAGGTGAGAGTTGCTGGTCACACCGTCCTGCAATGTTTGAGTCAAAATGGGTTTTACTTAGGCGCTGATTTTCATGTTGAGTGCCCGAAGTAAACATTCTGGGCAGCCTACGCAATCCCTTGTGTCCATCCATATGGACTTTTGCTATACTGTTAAAACTAGTCTTGCTAATGCTCAAATTAATGTGTTTCCTATATCTTAGAGCCATGCGTTGCTTCACTGCAGTAATCCCAGCTCCCTCTGGAGGGTTGTTTGCAATCATTTTCTCTGCATCTTGCGAAGTGAGGGTACTTGGGCTGACAGTGTGTATGCTGACCAAAAGCTGTTGGGGCACCAGGGAGACAGACAGCATAAGCTCTTTGAAAACACAAACTTAACATCAAAGTTTCCACTGAGATCCCCGTTAGCATGGAGACTGAGCAGGTCATGCTTCTTGCNAGCCAAAACGGTGAGGGGCGTGTGCTGGCTGGAGGGAGAGCTCTGCATGTCAGACACTGCCATATGCTCTTGGGCGAGAACAAAAGCTGCTCAGAGGAGGAGGAGCAGGTGCTCAGAGCGGGGATGCTCTGCAGCTTGTTACTGCCGGGTCACTTTGCATTTGCTTCATGCAGCAGATAAGAAGAGGCAGCAGTATTGGTGGTTGAAGCCCCTCCAACTTCCCTCTCAGGTGGCTGGAGAGAGGGGCAGTCACAGGGCAGCAGGGCTTAGGGATGGCATTTGTCCTGCTGTGTCCTGACACAAATGGCCGCGGTGGGTGGCATTTTCTCTGTGCTCCTGGTTTGAGTCCTCTCAGTCCTTTTTTGTTCTGCTTTTTTGTGGTGCTTTCTCCAGTATGATCTCCCAATGCAAGGCCTTACTGCTGCCTTTACAACATGCCTCTGTCTGAGGTTTTGGGGGGTCTCGTGGTCAGAGACAACTTCCAAAAGCTAAGAAAGCGGAGCAGCAGTGGTGTTACAAACCCACGTAGCGTTATTCGTGACATACTCTGTGCCTGCAAATTAACAGGCAGTACTTAACTGTCACATGGGTCTCTGGTGTCGGCAGCCCTCATGCAGCACCGTCTGTCTCTCGCTATAGCCCTTGCTTGGCAAATCAAGCAAGAGTCTGCTCTGCTTCATCGAGAGTTTTGGGCATCTGCTCAAACAGCTGCACTGGCATCTGGAGCAGAGGGGCCAGACCAGAGCCCCGCTGGCTGCCTGTCAGGAGGATGTTTCTGGAGGACCTGAAAACTCCTGATGGTCTCTTTCTTCCCCACAACTACTTCTGCAGGAGGGCACTAAAACCACTGTGAATGCAGCGCTGAAGGCAGTGGCAGTGTTGTCTTGGTGCCTTGGTTGTGGTGCTC
The DNA here is from genome assembly GCA_008711295.1 of Anarhynchus alexandrinus. Lineage (NCBI taxonomy): Eukaryota > Metazoa > Chordata > Aves > Charadriiformes > Charadriidae > Anarhynchus > Anarhynchus alexandrinus. Next base: position 83,999 of record VUYV01000767.1, on the reverse strand, counting down.
TCCTTCGAGACCTTCCATGGGCCATAGGGCCTGAGGCTGCCCTTGGTGGAGGGAGGAACAAACTGAAAAGTTACCTTTCCAGGAGCACAATCTGTTAGTCACATCAGGGCATGTTACACTGCACCGGCATTTCTTTCTCTAACAATATGGTCCCCCAAGAGTACCCAAACGGTGCAGTTGTCTCCTGAGCTTTGCTCACAGACATCAATTCCTGAGAAATTCGTTGTATCTCCTTGTGAATCTCCCTTCCTGCTTTCAAGATCACAAACAAGCTTTTGGACAAGCTAGGGTAGGCGGTGGGTTCATGTTTTAATTGTCTTGTATTGGATGATAGTCAGTGACATGGGCAGAGCAGCAGCTCAGACATTAATTGCAGAGACTGTAAAAGACATTGTTTTTCAGGGTAGAAGCCTTGTGTGGTTTCCTTGCACCTAAAGTCCAGGTCTTTGCCAGTTTATTTAGCTGATATGTGTATAATAATCTCCCTGTGCACCAAGTGGGAACACACACTTGCTAAGGAGGGACTGTAGGAGGGTCCTAAGAGCAGTGTCGGTTTCTGTATTGGGCAGCGCACCCATGAAGCTTCCTGAGCATCGATCGGTGACTTGTGTTGTCGCAGCAGTGAATGCCCTGGTTTTCTCTGTGCCCTGTTTTCTCTCTTCAGCTATAAGCCTATAGTAGAATATATCGATGCACAGTTTGAAGCCTACTTGCAAGAAGAGCTGAAGATCAAACGATCGCTGTTCAACTACCACGACACCAGAATTCACGCCTGCCTGTATTTCATTGCACCGACCGGACACTCGCTGAAGTCCCTAGACTTGGTCACCATGAAGAAGCTTGACAGTAAGGTACAGCAAGTACCGCTCATGTTGACCGTCGCGTGGTCCTACTAGTGCTTTTAGGATCTTGCTACCTGCTTAGTTAAACCTGCTTAGAAAACCACTGTCTGTTTTTAGCAGCGGGGAATTGCAGACAAGCGGTGTGAAAACTTTACTTTGGGCTAGCTGCTAGAATGGGTTGTTATTCACTGAATCATGTACTGCAGAGATTTATTAAGAGTTTGAGCTCCTACTCTCTTCCAGTCCCATCTTGGGTTAGGAAACTTGGCCGCTTGCTCCGCAGCTACTCTATAAAGTTAGTAGTCTGAAAGCAGGAAGCTCTATTTATGAGGATGCATTAGGAGATCACTATTTTCGCTTTCCTGTGGGGTTAACTCAGCCAAGTTCAGTGACAGATTTGTTCACAACTGAAAGATCAGTTAGCTGTCAAAAGAGAGAAAAGTGCATTTTCCTCCTTAAAAGCATAAACAAAAATGAGAGGTTGAAGTTGAGTTCTGCTAGTTCTAGCACTTAAGACATGGTTGTCATCTCTGTTTCACTTTGTCCAACCAATTAATTAGGTTCCTGTACAAAACCTGATTTGGTAAGTGTGTATGAGATAAGTACACCTAAACCACTTCAGGTCATTTTACTGATCAATGAAAAACAAATCCAAATGCTGTGTCTGCGTGCTCTGACTGCATCCAGCTACACACAAACAGTGATTTGATCTTCTGTGGCAAATGTAATGCTGTTCTAACCATAATCTGATAAACAAGAAGAATCTGAATAAATATGTTGTTTGACATGTGCTTCTTCAGTTACCGTCATGACTAGCAAGAATGGGAACGGAGCTTGATTTTTAAACCATGGTGTCTTCCTAAGTACTTGCAAGAATCTCTTCTTCTAGGGAAAGTAACCGAGATAAAAATGTAAAACCCAAGTATTGAAACTGAGCTTTCTGTGCTGCTTTATACCATGATTAAGCAATTTAAATCGGTCCGCCTTGCACCTTTGGCTCACGGGATCCTGATTTTGCAGAAGATAATGACGATGGCTCTTTATTTCCTAGAGTGGCTTATCGATTGGGTTTTATGCAGTGATGGAGAAGGATCCCTGCCCTATTCAACTTCAAATAGGGTTATGGAGATTTACCCAAAGTGAGCTAATTGGCCTTCATGTTCTATCTTTTGGCAAAGGGGGATTTAATAACTCCAGGCCATCCTCTGAACAGAATTAAGAGATGTAACATAAGAGGATTTTGAAGTACTGTAGTTAAAATCCCTTCATATAGGTCAATATGAGCATCTTCCTTGCTACCCTTTCTGTCTGCTGTTGCAAGGAAAAGCAAATCCTGCAAGATCAAAAGCAGAAATTGTCCATCTGGAGGGAGCATAAAGGGAAAGAAAGCAGGATTCCTTGTCCTAATGGATTCTTGCCCTCTCTAGCAAAGGGGATGCTTGTGTGGTGCTTGCTGTGCGTTGATGTCTTCAGCTGCACTGAGGGTACTGTGCTGTCTCTCCTCAGCTCCTACATGGGGTTGCTGTTTACCATCCTGCTGCCAGTGTTGCAAACAGCTGTCTAGGGAAGAAAGTCAGTAACTTTCCTTGAATTTCTGGGTTAACCCCATCATGTGGTTCTCTTGGATGATTGTCTTAGAGCTGTGCAGGGAGAAATGAACCCCAGTCCCGCAGTACAGCGGTGTATGGGAGCGTGTGAGGGCACGCAGGTGGAGGAAGCGTGCCTGTGTTACTGCCAGCCCCCTCCCTGTGTGTCGTGTGGTTGGATACGGACCATCTGCTTCCATGGCCAGTGGGGTAACGGCAGCCCTGCTGCCCACCTGGGTGTCCCTGATAGCACCCGAGCAAACGCCCACGAGAGGCTATTGTCTGAGTGTCTATCTTGGAGTAATCCCGCCTGCTGTGGTGTGGAGGAGAAGCACTTAGATGGTAATATCCTTTTTTCCTTCTGTTTTTTTTTTTTAGAACAGCTTGTAATAATCTATGACAGCATTTCCTGTCCAGCCAATTTGGATGAGGAGGGAAATACAACAGGACAGGAAATAGCATGTTGCCAAATTGCATTTGACTTCTTTTTAAGGGCATCATCGCAGCTGCCTGAAAATCCTGTCTAAGGCAGCGGTGCTGTCAGCAGCAGCCCCAAGGAAGGTTTTCCGCTGGGGAGGTGGTGGCTGGTGGCACTTAGAGGCTGCAGGACGCATGCTGTTCTCCGTCCCGTCCCGGTGACGCAACATGTGCAGTCCTGTATGTGGAGGTGCTGTCTTTGTCTTGCAGGTGAACATCATCCCCATCATTGCCAAGGCTGACACCATTGCAAAAAACGAGTTGCACAAGTTCAAGAGTAAAATCATGAGTGAGCTGGTCAGCAACGGTGTCCAGATCTACCAGTTCCCAACGGATGAAGAGACAGTGGCTGAGATAAATGCCACGATGAGTGTATGTTCATTTTCTGGGGGGGTTTGCTTGCCTTGGTTTATGTGGACCCATCCTTGATGGCAGGGCACAGGGTGCCGTGTTTCTTTTGGCTTTAAAACAGCAGTCTAAGCACAGATAACGGGCTGGCCAGAAGGCTTTTGGAGATGGACAGCCTGTCACTTGTGGGCTGCTTGGCCTGATATACTTCATTGTATGACAAATGATTCTCTGAGCATTTTTTTCATATCCTTCCCCTGTTGCAGTATTTCCATCTTGGGAAAGGAAGAGGATGGGAGGCAGGGCCCCGACGCGGTCAGGGCAAAGGGCTGGGGTTTGGGTTTCCTGTCCCAAACGACCACTTGTTTCTTAGTGGGGGGTGATTCACTTCTGCCGTTGTTTCGCTTTCCGGTGGGAGCGGGGGCGTCATCAGTGATGTTCCAGCTCTCAGCAGGGCTGGTGGCCATCAGCTGCAAGGGCTCTGGCTTTCACCTCCTTCCCCTTCCTTTAGTGTTAGGGGTGGCATTTGAGGGCAGACAGGACTAGGGTAGAGCAAATGTTTTGGTGAGGTTTACAGAGGGACACAACTGTTTCCCATGGGCCTGACTTGGAGCTAAAGGGGAAGAACCTGAGCTCGGGGTTTCTGGCAGTGACGTGCATCACAGCAGCGCTGACGGGGCCCTTGGGTGGCTTTGGTGGGGCACGTAATACCCAAGAGGACATGCCAACCCCTAAGTAAGTGCACTCAAAAGCAAGTGCAAGGATGAAGTTGAGTTATCTGTGGTTTTACAGGGAACAGAGACATCAAGATTAAGCCGTTCCCTTGCAAGTTCAAGGCTTTTGTGAGTTTCCCTGCACAACTGCTTGTCGACGGGCAATTGTCACATCCAGCTGGATATCAGACCCTCTGCCAACTTCTGTATTGCCTCTTTTCCCTGTCGGTTGTGGTCTCAACAGGGAGAAGCTGGGACAAAGAAGGGACACGGCTCTGTCAGGGTGCAGCATGTGTCTGCCTTCCTCTGCTGCAGCCCGGCTGCTGGGAAACTTCTTTGCCAGTTCATCACATCTTCTCTGACACTTGGCTTCTTCCCCTCCCACCCAGCCTGTGACCATGGCTTGGCCGCCACAGCACCCGCTCCCAGAGCTTGTGCCCAGCCCTTTTGGATGCTGTTAAGGCAGGGAGAGCACTGTGGGGGTGGGCTGGTGGCAGAGGCCAGCTCTCTCCTGGCAGCAGCCACATTTCTGGGAGTAGATCCCAGATTGTCGCCGCCACACCCGTGGAGAGACTGGGACGTAGCAGAGCTCGGTGACTCAGATGTGTTGGCCAGGGCTGGGTCCGCTCTGCTCTTCCCCTTGCTCACAGCTTTGCCCTTATTAAGAGGAAGCATTAGCAGTTAGTTCTAGCAGCAGAAACCCCCTGAATTTTTAGTGTGCCTGCCTTGGGAGGAGGTACTTTATTTAATTTTTAGGTTGTTTGACAATTATTTTTCTTCAGTGTTCAAATTGAATTCTGGTGTGTAAGACTGCTTCTGTGCTTAAGATAGTCATGCTTTGTAATTACATGAAAAATATGTGCATCTCCGGTATTTTTAGGACTTCAGAATTTTGGACTTTAAGCATGAGCAGGTTTCTCATTCAGACTGTCCTGTTGCTCTTTCTAAAACACCAGATGAATTGCAAAGACGTTTAAGCAACTTAAATCCCGGACAGCTGCCTCAGTAAACAGCTTGCTTCAGAAACAATCCCTGGCAAGGCAACAAAGGAAATCCCTAACCTTATTGTCCCTTTCCTTTTGTAGGTCCACCTTCCTTTTGCAGTAGTTGGCAGCACTGAAGAAGTGAAGATCGGCAATAAGATGGCAAAAGCCAGGCAGTACCCCTGGGGTGTTGTGCAGGGTACGTTACCGAAAGCACAAATAAGACCTTGTCATCCTGTCTTGTTCTGATGAAAGGTGCATTGATCTCTGGATGGTCCTTATCAACATCTGTCTTGAGGAAGCAAGGTCATGGCTCTAGGATTTCTCCTCAAAATCAGGACTTTGCAACCTAGATCTAGACATGGAGGGGAGTTGACTTGGAGGGTGGTGGTGTCAACTTAGCCATAGGCTTTGGTAAAGAGCAGGTTGACGTTACTAGGAGATGCTAAATAATTAGCTTCAAAAACGAAAACTTAAATCTCCGTTCCACGTGCTTTATGCTTTTCTGCTAGCAAAAAAGCATGAGCAATGGGGAAGGCTTGGACAGCTGAGTGATTCGGTTTGGACCTTGCACACAAGCCTGAATGTGAACGTGTAGCTGGGGGATTTGCTGGGGAGGTCTGCAGGTGCTCTGCCCTCTCAACTTGAAGTTGGAACAGAACTAATTTAACACTGACTGCTTGGTATGTTTTGTCCTGGTATCGTGGACATGCAGCTTAACTGTGCAATCCCCCCTGAAGTCGGCCAAAAGCTCCTTTCTGTTGGAGAGCAGAGTTTGGGTAGGGCTGTGTTTGCAACCCAGGCTGTACTGAAGCTGCCGAAGATATGGCTGGTGCTTGCTTTCCCAACCAGCGCGGAGAAGTACAGGGTTGAGATGGTGGTGGTCTGCTTGTGGCTTCAGCTGTGTATCCGGTTGGAGAATGGCCCAGCAAGCTGCAGGGGAACATTCGCTGGGCAATTCTGCAAAACTCGCCAAGCTTTTCTCAAAAATACAAGCTGACCCTCAAGCAGCTTCAGACAAAATGTCTTCAGCTGTGTACACCAGAGGATAATAGTGCAAATAACTCACAATTAGGGAAGAAGTTGATATGTTTGGGAAGTCTTGGACTTGACATGGATCCTGCTGGGTTCTTGCTGTTCCCAGGGAACTAGGACCAGATAGTTGAAGATATTTAGTTGCGTACCAGAAAGACTTTGAAGATCTGGCCCTGAACTGCCCCTTTGCAGAGACAACTGCTCTGGTATGAAGGGGAGCAGCTGGAGCGCTTCGCCGTGTCCCTGGAGGCGTGCTGCAGAGTTGTCTGTTAGCAGCAGAGATGCCTGCTGCTTGCCTTTGCATCCTAAAGAGAGAACTTCCACTCCTTGTCTTTAAGCGTACCCAAACTGTTTGCCCGCGCTGAAGTGTGCAGCCCTCTAGCCGCAGGCTCAACAGCTTGCTCACCCAGGGGCTGACCATGGCACACCAGACCCTGCTCTGAATAGAAGTTGTTATGGGAAACCATGTTGTACTCAGTGTGCTGCCTCCCTTCAGTGCCAGGAGCCAGGGGTTTAGGGCTCCTTTGTAAGGTTAGCTGGCGTGGAAGGGGTACAGCATCTCCATCGGGGTTTTCTCATAACCTTTCCTTTCACCGCTGCTGGAAACTGAGACTTTGTTGCCTGCCTGGGCTCCGGTTGGTGACTTGGATTTAGAGTTGATTTGAGTTGGAAGTGAAATCCTGTGTGCAAACGGATCGTCAGCTTGCTGGTGCAGAAATGCATGGAGAGACGGGAGCTCTGTGACAGATGGGGAGCCCAGAGATCTTGCAAATCCAGTGAAAGGCTTTGAACTGGTGCCTGTGTGTTGGCGTGGGATGGTTTCACCCCCAATTCAGTAAGGTCTTTTGGTGCAGGCTGATTTGGAGTTCTGCTTGTGTGCCTGAAGAACTCAGGCTTGCTGAACTGGGGCCGGGGTCCAGGGAAAGGGGGGATTTGGCTCCTGGGTTGAACTTTCTCTCTGTGGCTGGTCTGTCTTTTTTGCAGTTGAAAATGAAAACCACTGTGACTTTGTGAAGTTGCGGGAGATGCTGATCCGAGTGAACATGGAGGACTTGAGAGAGCAGACGCACACCCGACACTACGAGCTGTACAGGCGCTGCAAACTTGAAGAGATGGGATTCAAGGACACGGATCCGGACAGCAAGCCTTTCAGGTAGGGAAGCGTAACTCAGGGCTTGTACAACCAGAGAGGTTGGAGGGTTTGGGACTGATGATGTTTGCAAGAACTGGGGAGGGAATAGCCATGGTCACTTGGAGCAGCTCAGATGTAAAGTGTGGCTGGGGAGGAGAACCTTGTGCAATGCGATCTTGCCCTCAGGGCCGAGGATTTGTACAGGAAAAGCTTGGGTGGCTGAGAAAGCCAATTCTTGCCTTAACACTTTGAAAATGCCTGCCACCCTGTAGCAGGGGCTGTACAGGTTTTCTAAATCCTGCAAAGTTCAGGGTGCTTGAAGGTGATGTGTGTTGAAGGCAGAATGTAACTCATTTCAGATCAACCTGGAAAGTTTAAGAGGAAGAAGCACGTGTCCATGGATCTATCTGTTCCCTATTGCTTGAGTTGTATCAATTTTCTTTGCACCCTTCTCCGAGCAGCCCTCTGAGCATCCCTGCTCGCCCTCACTCACAAGTGTGTGCCTTTCAGTCTATCTCCTACCTGTTACCTGCCAGCCAGTGCTAAAAAGTGTCAAAAGGACCAATTCCCAAATGCTCCTCCTGTCACTCAGTGTGGAGAGCGGTTCCTCACTGGACTCTGCAAACTGATTTTGCTGTCTGTGTTTGAAACTGTCCGTTGCTGTACATGGCCAAGAGGTTGCAGTCCAGTCACAAGTGAAGCTTACACTCATCTTCCTACTGGCCGTACTATGAGCTTCATGGAGGCTTGAGTGAATCTGTTGAACAGTGAGTTTGTTGATCACTTCAGCAATTCCTCCTGATGCTTTTTGCCCTTGGAGGGGGGCAGGTTTTGAGATGGTCGGGTGATACATTAGTGCCCCCTTTCCTCCCCTGCAGGCTCAACTGTGTTTGGCAGCCAGCTTGTTCTGCTGTGAGTCAGGGCCACATAAAATTGTTTGGCTCGAAAATTGCAGCTGTGTCCATGCTGAGATGACCTTGACCCATGTGTTGAGTTAGAACTGGTTACCAAAGGGGAGATCCTGGGATAAATCTTCTTGTTGACTTTTAGAGCTTTTCACAGCTGCTCCGAGGTGCGTTGTGAAGAGGGTGCTGTTGTCTGATGCTTGGAGGTTTGGCTTATTACTAAACACAGATTTGATGCTGTCAGACAGCTTTATTGGTCTGAAGCCCAAGTCATTAGCCAGGGACAACAGCTGTGTGGGAATTTGGGAGGGAGTATTTGTTTTCTTCTTTCATTTCCTGTTTCCCATTCCTCCACAACTTTTCCCCAATAATTGCACCCGCTGCCTTAGCAACATCCCACGCTCCCCTCGGCCCCAGGGGAAGGCAGTCAGAATCAAATCTGCATCGACGTGGGTTTACCCCCGTAACACACGTGCGTGTCAGGAATGGTTGTGCCAATCCCTGAGACAGCAGCCATGCAGCTGGCTCACGCAGATCACAGCGGACGTGGTTCATCTGTGATCCTCGACAGGATAAAGCCAGACAGGGTCCAGAGCAGAAGGCAGAGCGGGGACCTTGTTCGTGTTGCTGGAAAACAGCACTCCATGGTGAGCTGAGCAAGGTCTGTGCTACAACACGGAGTCTGCATCAGTTCAGAGTTTTATTTGTGACTTGCTGAGTTCATGCAGCTGCATTTCTTTTGCAGCACAGAAACTCTGCTGGAGTCAGTCGAGCCCAGTTCTGTTACTTAGCCCAAGTGTGAAGCTTTATTGGATTTCCTTTCTGGAGAGCAATGGCTTAAGATGGGCTCAGCCCTTCCCTTTGAGGAATCTGAGGAATTTCCATTGCTTCCTGTACACGAGGCCTCTTTTGACCAAGCTATAAGTAGAAAGGAAATGAAAATGTACAGAAATTCTCCATCTGGTACGTGCTAGTTCAGAGCAGTTCCCTCTGGGTGCCTCCTCCCTCCAATAAACAAACAAAACCTATGATCCCAAGCTGTTTGGCTGAGGCTGATGTATATCTGAAATGAGTAAAACAGTAGGTTTGGTTCTTTCTGCTCTTCCTTCTGAGACCAGGGATCAAAAGCATGCCTTTCCCCCGGGTCTGGGCCCTGGGAGCCACAGGGGCCGCCGCTCTCCAGACAGTTTGCATCAATCAGGAGCAGGGAACTCTTGTAAATCTCAGGGTGAGCGGGGCAAAAGACCCCCAGCAAACCGTTGGTGCTGCGTAGGCGCTTGTGCAAGGTGTGAAAAAGGGAGGCTGGCGATGATGGTGAGACCATCTTGCTGGCAGAACCCCCACCGCTTGTGTAAGCTGCAGGAGGTGAGGAGGGAGCACCAGTGCCCCCATAGGCATCTGCTCTGTGAAATGGGGCCCTCTGCACAGAGACCCTTCTGCTGTCGTGTGTCTGTTGTGGGCTGGTTTCTCTGCTGCTCTGGTTACTTTTCTCAAAACGCTTTTATAAATAACACTATTTGCAAGGGCATCATTCAGAGTGAGTGGGGGTGTGTTGGGGAATCAAGTTACTCTTGTAATCTAGGTTCATATGTTTGTATACTTAAAAAGCAAATTCCCTTGTCATCTTTGTGAGAAGCTGCAGGGATCCCAGTTGGTTTGGACTGTTATTCCTTAGGGCTGTAAGTGTGTTTTTTCATATGCAGCCTGGAGTTGCCGGGCCAGTTCCTCTGAGAACTTTGCTTCTCTGGAAGTCGGAGTCACTTCAGTAGAGAATTATGCTTGCTGGCTTTAGGTTAGTGGTAAATGGGTTGGTTTTTTTCAAGCTTGAAGCTGGGATTAATATTGAACCTGGGACAACTTAACAGCAAGCCCCTGCCACCCTCGCTCCTGCCAGCCTTTTCCTGCTTGCTGGTCACCTGGCATTGTGTTTTTGGAAATGAGCTTTGCAAGAAATAGTTTGCAATACAGGATATGATTAACGGTGTGCAGGGTTTTCCGTTTCGGTCTGCAAGGCTCTGCTGCTCCCTAGTCTAGTGTGTCACTAATTGCAGGTTCAATTTCTGCTCACTGAGCAACGAAGACTAATTTGTCCTCAGGGCTTTACTAGGCTCTGGCCAGACCCTTCAGAAGGGTTCGTGAATTTAAGTTTGTGTCCACGGTCAGAAGATTAAATCCAAGACTGAATTTCAGGGAGGTTTTGATTCAAGTCTCCTGATCTATATCTGCTGTGAGTGGTCTGGTTCTTGATTTAGTTCGGAATGCAAAGATGCCTCTCGCCCTGTTCTCCCATGAAAAGATTTTTGTCATTTTTAGAATCAGCATTTTTGCTTCAATGTGTGGGAAGCTGGTGCGGTCAGCTGGAATCGTGTGATTCCTGCAGGGTGGCCAGTGCTGTGCAAGAGCAGCTCTGGGCATCCTGTCTGTGGAGTATTTTAGGAGGCAACTGAAGTGCCCATCAGTTAGCAGTGTTATAAACCAAAGACTTGAGTTTACCTGCCAAATCTTGTTCCCCAGCTCAAAGCTTCCCTGCAAAATACCAACAAAAAACGCAAACAATAAAACCAAGCGATGAAAACACCACCAAAACCCCCACCATGTGCCAGGAAAGGCAAAAGCTTGGCTTTAATGGGATTAAGATGCTCCACTAGCCCAGTGGTTAATGCGTTCCTTAGGCGCATGGATGCAAAGTATGTGTGTGTTATCAATGGCATTTTCATTTAAGAAAATGCATTTTCAAAAAATGGGGGAAATAGTTATCATTCCCACACTATCATTATGGCTGAAATATCCACATCCATTTAAGGAATAAAATGAAGAGGAATTTGGCATCCAGAGTTCCTAAGAGGCTCTGAATCTCAGAGGTGCGTGGACAACATATTTTGTGTCAAAAAATCTTTGCTGAGGTATCTCAGTGCTGGGGAAATAAGGAAATGCCAGGAAGTAGAGGGGGAATAAAGGAATGAAGAAATCCAGTAATGTTATTTGAAGGAGGAATGCTGCTGCTTGTTCACATGGGCTCTCTTGACAGCTAAAGGAGAAAGAGAGGTCTCCCGATGTGGCTTTATGTAAATAAAGCTCCTGATCTGAATCTGTTAGTGATGAGGAGTGAAAATTGGTTTTACTCTGTGTCAGTGTCATGGTTAATGAACTACATAAAGCCAGATTTTGCGCGCTGATAAGCCCGTGTCTGTTCCACAAATCTTGCACTTCGATTGAAGAGATTCAGGACAAACAGTGGGAGAAGCTGGAAGGTGTGGCTCTAACAGATCACAACCTATGTGAGTATCGGGGATTGCTGTACGTACTTTCGTAGGGGCTGTTTATTTTCGAGGGTAGTCATCCTGCCTGCTCAGTCATTTACAGGGCCCTGAACCGTGTGTTCATTGTCACTTCGCAATTTGTCTCCTGCTGCTGCCACCTAGCAAGCTAGGACTGGTTTCGGTGGAGGTGGTCATGCCTCTGTTGCAGTCAGGGACCTCTGACAATGTTTTGTGACGACACAGTGCACTAAGATCACCAGAGGCTGGAAACTCATGACTGTACTTGAAATACAGCTCTGAAACACAGCTCTGACTGTTTTTTCGGTGTTTTTAACAGTCTCCAAGAGACTTACGAAGCAAAGAGGAACGAATTCCTGGGTGAGCTCCAGAAGAAGGAAGATGAAATGAGGCAGATGTTTGTCATGCGAGTGAAGGAGAAAGAAGCAGAGTTGAAGGAAGCAGAGAAAGATGTGAGTATAATGTAACTCAGGGGATGGTGTGTGAGGGTTTAGGCTGGGACTTTTCCTCCTTCCCTGAGAAGTTGAGCATCCAGATTCCACCATCAAGCCTGCAAAGGTGCTTGCTGTCCATAAAGAGCCTCAAGAAGCAGATATAAACTCAGTTCCCCGTCCTGCCATGGACTTGTGGTGTGACCCCATTACACAAGCCCGTTGCCACTTTTCTGTGCCTGTAAAATGGAGTAGGAGTATCCCCTGGGTTTGGGCAGCTGGAGGAGGATGTATACTGTGGAGTGAGTGGGAAGCGCTGCAGTGCAACACTAACAGCAGCTGTGGCTACGTACCCCACAGAAATGTCAGCCTTGCTGTGCCGTGGGAGTCCTCTCTGCTCTCTCCTCTTCACTCCCACCCAGAGGAGAGAATGTTTGCTACTCAAAGCGATGTTGGTTTGCAGTGGATCTTCGGCTATGGTACAGCCAGCGCTGCCCTCGAGCAGTCACGCCTATCTGGAGACTCTCAGTAAGCAGACAAGGACTTCCCAGAGGGCAGTAAGTCCCACTCAGCACAGTTGTGGAGGGATGTGACAGAGCTCTCTGAGAGCTGCCCTACCACGATTTGTTCAGTGCGTATAGGTCGGCACTGATTGCTGTGGGACAGAGAAAATGTAAATGTCCTGCTAGGGGAGGGAGCTGTTTCTTGGGCCTCATGGAGGAGCGTGTGCTTCTACAGAGATAGAGAAGAGCATCGCCCTGAATGACTCTGTTTTCTTGCTTTGCATGAGAGCCCACTTAGGTACAAACCGATGCGTAATGGAACACCGGGATTTGCAAATGCCCAGAGAGCTGTCATATTCCTACAGCAACCTAAATTGCTGCCATCAGTGTGTGCCAGTGTGTGTTAATTGCAGGGCTTTTCTCAGAAGGTCAGGCATGCTTGGAACAGGCCAGTGATGACTTACTGGTAATGCATTGAGGCCTTAGTGCCAGCAGAACCGCTTCAGACATCGTTACCAGTAATTGGGGTGAATGTGCTTCTCTTCTCGTCCGATTCTCATTGTTTCTGTCCCGGCAGCTTCACGAAAAGTTTGACCATCTAAAGAGGACTCACCAAGAAGAGAAGAAAAAAGTGGAAGACAAAAAGAAGGAACTTGAAGAAGAGCTGAACAACTTTCAAAAGAAGAAAGCAGCAGCTCAGCTATTACAGTCGCAGGCTCAGCAGGCAGGTTCCCAACAAACCAAGAAAGACAAGGACAAGAAAAAGTAAGCGGATGTCACCCACGTCCTTTGTAGGGATTATTACAATTCGGGAGGTTGTTTTTTCTTTCTTGCTGCATGTCTGTATTTGCTTTTTCCCATTACCAGACTGGAAACTGGGCTTTTATCAGCCTGATCAAATAAAATATTTTTTTCTAAAGGGTGGGCCGGGGACATGATCTTAATTTTTCTCTAGAAGAGTACCTTAAATTTTATGTTGAAGTCTGACTGGTATGGGAGAGCAATCGGATTCTGGAGGCTTGACCTGTGATCTGTCCAGCATCTTCTGGAACAGCTCAGAGATGTTCTGGACTCAGATTTATCTGCCTGAGCCAAAAGTATTAAGGGGGTATCTACCTGTCCTTTCTTTCACCTGAGAGTAGTCTCCAGTTCTTATTCTTTAAGGTTATAGTTGTAAGTAGAAGTAGATTAGAAACCAAAACCACCATGTTATTTTTACATGGGCAGTGCTAGTGCCAAAAGTGAATACTTGGAAGCTTGCTTTAAAGACAAGAAGTTTGGGGGTGGTGGTTTTATTTTTTTTTTTAAAAAACCCCAAACTACTATGGTACCGTAATTGCAGGTAAATGGCATTTGTGGTTGTCTCGAGTTGACAAAATAAGCTAAGAAACCCATACCTTTTAGTAAACATAATGACACTGTTTTTTACTATTTTATATTTGTATACTAGCAGTATAATCCTATTCCCTCCAGTACTCTGAGATTCCAGCAAGTCATAGGCACCAAGGAACAGGGTACGCGGACAGGCTATGTCCTGTGGTCAGTATTTGGAGGCGGGATTTTCAGATGTGCTCAGCTTGGACCTAGCTCTGCTCGCCTTGAAATTGGAGTAACATTGCTGTTGACTTGGGCTCAGAGTTAAGTCGCTGCAGAGCTCTGCTGAAAACCTTGAGCTCTAGATTGATCCAAATTGATGTAACCTCCTTCTTGCAGCCTGTACTTGGAGACGGCTATGTTTAGCTTGCTATTAGTGCAAGAGACCCTTATTTATTAAATGATACTGGCTACTTCACCGTGCTTTAAAAACCAGAACACAAGGTCCACTTAGGTGTGATGTGTACAGCGAAGCCAGACAGACCTTGCAGAGGTGAAGTAGACTGCGCATGGGGTGTTTGTACAGCGCAGCAAGACAGGTTACTGTGATAGAGGCTGCTTTGAGGCCTCCTGTTGTCATTTCCATCCACTTTTTCCATATACATTAAGGGAATACTAATGCAAGTCCTTTCTGGGTCATCTGCGATAACGGTGCTAGTTGATAACTGCAATGGGGAAAGCTGTAAAGAGGGCGATGCAGCAAATCTCCCAGGAAAAGGCTGCTTTAACCCACACACAAAATGACAGTTCCATGCTTCTCTTAATGGCCGGCAGTGAAGGGGTGTGTTCCTTAATAGGCTCCGGCAGAGTAACCTACTCAATTAACACTAAGCTGTTGCTGTTGGACGAACCAAAATGTTAGTTGGGATGTGGTATAGACGCTTTTGTCTCCTGTGCTAACCTGTGAACTTCAGCCAGGTCTGAGCTGCCTCACAGCGTGAGCCTATGAGGTTCTGTTGTATTGCATTTATACTAGGATATTTTTATACTTTGGGAAGTTGCGCTGACGCTCACTGCATGTCCCCTGTCTCTACTGCTGGTTCGGTACCTGTCTCTTGTTGCTTCTGCCCCTGGCTTCCCCGGGGAAGGTGGGGAGGGCCTAGGGCTAGTTCCTCAGCTGATGTACGTTGATGTAGCTCCTATGGAGCTGTGCTGCTTTACGCTAACTGAGAACCTGGTCTGGGGCTCCTGCTGAAACGCATAGAGTGCTTGTGTGCTGCATGCTCTGCTTGGGTGTAGAAATCATTACAGACTGAGCAGTGTCGTGCTGAACTTCAGAACCAGTAAGTGTTGGCAACTAACGTCCACGCATGCTGAAATCCTCTTCTGCGACAATGCCTGTGAATAGGATAGGCTGAAACACCGGTCTTCTCTGGCATGAGAATTCAGACGTGGTGACCCATTTCCCAAAAAGAACAGAAAATTTTGAAGACCCTTTTTCTTAGCTCTTAAACAGAGTTGGTAGCTTAATATTTTTACAAGCTCTGCAGTCAGTTTTTTCACCTTTTAGCTAAGAGGCCAGTGCAGTATGTAATGGTCTGGGGAGATTTGTAACTTTTGGTAGTCAGTGTTGGCTACTGTTTGCTTCTGTGAAGTTGGCTGGCACATAGACAGTGTTGTGGGTGTGATACATGGATGTTTCTAGCGACGGTAACAAACACAGTTTCTGCTTTGCTGATGCATTCACAGAAATCCAGTCATGAGGAACATGCACGTGTTTTAGTGTGTCCTTTCAGTGTCGCTCCACACCAGGTGCTGTAACTGCTTCAATTGTTCTTTAGTGTTTGAATTACTAACGGAGGCTTTAAAGGGAAATGCTGATGCTTCTGCCTTGTAGCACACCTTGGTTTTTCTAAAGGCTTTAAGTTTCTCCTGGCACTCTAATGAAAAGCTGCGGTTTGTATAGGTAAGGCTTCCAACCTTTCTCTCTGCTGACATGGGCTGTGGTGGTTCTTGTGCAGTTGCCAGGGGAAATCCTTGCCATGCATGATCCCCGTCGCCTCCCCAGAAAGTAATTTGCGGGAATGCTTTTGTTTTCTCAAGGTGGGATCAGATTTCTCCAACTTGGACAACAGACTTTCCATTGTGCTGTACAAGCTGGAGGGAAGGCTCAGGGTGAAATCTGCTGCTGGCCAGACTCTGTGAGGGACACTGTGGCCCTCTTGATTTCTAGACTATTCCTGCAGGAACAACTTGTATTTTAATACTTGTTTTATTTTTTAGCAATCCAATTCTCAGATTCCTGTAGCTTATGTGTTTTTCATCTAAAATTGGTGCAGCTCTGGCCTGATGACAGAAGCGTGCGGTTTTCAGGACAGCACATCAGTGTACCTCAGACACTTGTGTGACTGTAGAATAGACACGTACTCGAGTACTTTCTTGAACGTGGGGCTGAGCATATGTATAAAGCCCTTACGGTGATTTTGGGATGGGACCGTGCTTCAAACCTGAACAATCTGGAGATGGTTCCTGGCAATGGACTTGGCAAAACCCGATAGGAGCAGCAGATAGCTTTGTGGTGCTTGCCTGTTGTTTGTAGATGGCCACATGCATGCCTCAACATGTGCTGTTGTGTTACTTCCTCATCCTCAACCCCCCCAGGAGCCGGGACCATCTGTTTGGGCTCTGTTTCTGTTTATTTCGAGCTACTTATGAACACCAGATGAAAAATTTATTTCCAGTTTCCTTTCTATGTAGTAGTTTCCAGTCCAGTGTGACTGGTCTGGCCATCGTGGGCCATGCTTAGTCCTGGAGCAATCCCTGAGCTCTAACACGCAGCTATAACCTGAGCTGTAATGTGTGTCAGGGCCTGGCCCAGTACCCAGCAAACAGAGGGCTTTGCTGATGTCTGAAGGATCTGACTTGGGTGTGAAAGCTGATGTGCTGGGAGACATCGTGGTGCCCAGGTCCCAGATACCTGAGTTTTTGGGTGAAGGCTAAGCACACAGCCTTCTGCCAGAGCGCCCGTATAAAGTAACCCCAACTGGACACCCGCAACCATACCCCTCAGCCATGCCCATCCGAAAAAACAAAGCTTCAAGACACCAACCACGTACAGACTGCAACCTGGTCTAACTGACGTGCTTGGTTGCTCACTAGTTCTGCCCCTCGGTTTTTCTTTTTGCTTTTGCTTGTCATAGGCTAGAGTAGAGCCCAGCGTTGAGGTTCAGTTTCTTTTGAATCGCATAATCCATCTGCATGCACACCCACCAAAGCAGGTTGCTGGTGTCGGCTCTCCCAGCTTTCTTTGATTTTTGTTTTTGGGGTTTTTTTTTTGCATTTTGGGTTCTATTATTGCTAACTTCTTTTGTTTTTGTTCTTTTTTAACTTGCAGTGCAAGCTTCACATAAAGCCTGTCAAGCCAAGGATGTTCCTGCATTCACCTGCTTTTGCAGTAATGTGTCTCTGCCATCTGTTTTCTTTCTTTTTTTTTAATTTTTAATTTTTTTTTAACATGAATAACTATTAACTCATCTAATAACATAGTGGGAACAAGAAGGAAGAAGGATTGGGTCCAGGACTGTATGCAACTGGAAGTTCAGGGGTGGGTGGAGGGGGCAGGGTAATGATACCATGTGGTTTTTCTGGTCAAAACCAGAAGCAGCAAATCACTTTTGGCCTTAAATTCGAACTGAGCGTCAGGGCTGGATGTCAGCAGCTCGAGCGAGCGGCGTTGACTGGATGGGGTCCTCAGTGCTGCTAGCCTACCCGGCTCTGGGAGGGCTGGCTGCGGTAGCCCCGTGCTGAATGGCTCCCTGGGTCCGCAGAAACCAGCCCCGGGGAGTTACTGCTGTACGAGGTCACAGCCCCATCCCCGGCGTGGCTAAACCCTGGAGTTTAGTCCGACCCGTATCCCTTCAATAGCTAATGTGTTACAGCAATGAGAGTCCCGCTGCGGGGGGAGAGGGAGGGGGGTATGTGTGTGTAGATAACAACAGTTTAACTGACCTTGCATGCCATTACATTTGCATGATATTTTTTAATTAGTTCCTGTTTTTGTTGTCTGACCTGATCGTATTAGCTGGCTTGGGTTTATTGTCGTGTGCGGGCATATTTTGACAGCCACCCTTCTGGCTCAGTGTAGTAGCTACCTGCTGAATGCTGCGGTGGGAACCAAACGGCGCTGCAGGTGCCTGGGAGAAGGACCATTTCTCATGATTGCTTTCCATGTATGACCTGCCTGACCATAACCTTGGAAACCTCACTTAAAATAGTACCTGTTTTCCAACCTGCATGATCTTAGCAAGACTTAGCAGCCCTTAGGGAATCAAATGCCTGGGCAGGGGGGAAGAGGTAGCCTTCAACATCCTCTTAGAGCCGTCCGGAGGATTCCTGCACGCACTTAAATATGGACTTGCAAAGCTGTGGGATCCAGAAATTCATGTCAAGGGTGCCTGGACATAGAATCACCGTGTTCCCCACCGCCCTAGGGACAGTGCCCCATTCAGATGTCCCTTGAACGTGCAAAGAAGATTTAGCATAAGCCAGGCCTCGCTCTGTGGCCAGCGCGGAGTGGAAATTGGTCTGTTTTAATGTGTTTTCTATGCCATTGCTTTTTGGACAGAGTCTTTCCCTTCCTTCCCAAGAAGTGGCGAGCCATGCTTACCCTATGACTCCTGGATTTCTTTCTCTTCTGCTGATGTAGAGCCAGCATTTCCACTGCTCCTAGCTAGGTAGTCTCCTGTTTCTTTCTTTAAAGCACTCTTAAAAATACTGTTCTCCACCTAAGTCTCACGCACTGCAGTTCTTTGCTTGTTTCTGGGATGGAATTTCTGCCTCTCTGGAGGGGGGAAAAAAAAAAGAAAAGGCAGAATTGTCACCTTTTCTGAAGTTGCTGGATGGGAAAATGCGTTTGGGGGTTAGCTTTTGGGTCATCTTGCTTTTTAACCCTCACTGCTTAAACATGGCTTTGGGAAGAGGATGTCTAAATATGATGTCTTGGACAGACAGCAAAAATTGATTGGAGATTAAGCTGGAAATAAAATAGTTGAGCCTTTTCTTTTTGTTTTTTTTTTGTTCATTGTTTTTTCTGTTGGTGTGTTTATGGTGGTTTTGTTTTTTTTCTTAAATTGTATCTCCTGGTCTTATCAATGACGATGCACTTCTTGTCAGGTTTAAGCAGGTTTTCTAGGGGGTTGTTTGGAAAAATGAAACTATGGTTCTCTCGGCTTCTGGCAAACCCAGCTTTAAAATATTGAGTTAGCAAGGAAGAAGTTTAGGTTTTGGCATGTTTTTTCTTTTACCGTCCCATCGCATGCACATCCTTGAATGCTTGTGGCGGTGTGCTTTGCTTCAGCTGTCTCTGTGCATGTCCTCTTTTATTACCAGCATTTTGTGCCAAGTAGAAAACTTAATTTTAACATTTATTTGTCCTGCTTCCTTTAACAGCCCTTCAAGGGACGTTTGGCAGGGAAATCAGCTGAGTCTGGCTATTAATTTTTTTTTGACAGAAAGCTGTGACCAAGTGCATTAATGTATTTTTGGTTGGGTTTCTTTCTCCAGCAAAAAGCAAGCTGTTTTGGAGAAACTGGGAATAAACCATAAACTTGCAAAAGTTAAAGGTACTGTTTTGGTTTTTTGCCAAAGGAGATATAGATGACCTTTTTTTTTTTCCTCCTTAAACCCCTGGGCCACGTTCAGCTTGTTACTGCTGCACTTCTTTCTTCTCTTGACTTAGGCCTTTTTTTCACAGTAGTCCCTGATTCTGCATGGAGTAAGTGATGCGCTCAAATCTAGTTGGATGCGCTTTCACCTTTGCATGTAAGTACAGCAGGAAGAGACTCACCCTTTCTGCCTCGCTACTGATCCGAAACCGGTTGGGCTTTTCTGGGGGAGTTCTTTAAGTCCGCTTACGTGCAAGTGGCGTTGTTAAAACTCCTTTAAAACTTCCAGCAATGATCTGCTGTTGCTGAGATGTTGAAAAGAAGCCAGGGGGAAGGCGACATCCAGCTCCTGTTGAACGCCTAAAGCAACCCTGCGCAGCTTCTCTGCGTGCTTGAAGCTACTGAACCATGTTCTGAAACTGGGCAGGCGGTTGCGTGGGCCAAAGCCTTGCTTGAGAGGCACTGCAGCCCTTTGTGTGTGTTAGCAACAAAAACTAGCTGATAGTGCTGCATGTTCCTCACAAGGTGGATTTCAAACCTTAGAATAATACGAAGGAGCAAGAAAGCACACCGGAATGTGTGTTTCTGGGATGACAGCGTTCTCAGGGCATGGAATGAACCCCCAGAATGGGAAAACGGACAAAATCCAGGTCACTGAGAGAGGCCGTGATGGCTCTGTAGAGGTGGGCACGCGTCCGTCCAGCAGGCAGCCGAAAAGGCAGAGATGAGTGAGGGTTTGCTCCCGCAAAACCTTGCTGGGGTGGCACAGTTACTTTCCAGGCGGGCAGTAAGTAGGAGGGCACCCTTTGAGCTCATGGTCGTTAAATGCATCGCCTTGCATCTCCTGTGGCGTGTGGTGCTGCGGGGAGGGGGGGAAAGCAGCGACTGGCACCCACCCCAGGCTCCTCTGCGGCCTGAGAACCCCAACTTCTGTCACCCCCTCTGTGTCCTTCTGACAGCTTGAAATCCCATCAAGGAGATGTGTATCTTTGTGTCATGTCTTTATTTAACATGACCAGTGTTTCTCCAGGTAGCTCTCATCCTGCTTCTCCTAAAACGTCGAAGTGAGAAGGGAAATGTCTTTTTGTGTGTGATCATATCAGATATGTCCATTTGAATCCAGTTACCATTTGCCCTTCTGAGACGTTAGAAGAGTGCGTATTTGTCTCTTCTCCGAGGACCTTGGTTGCATTTGCAGTATACGATATCCATGACGCTCTCATCAGCGTGTATCAGCATGGAACTGTACAAATATGAAGGGTTTTTTTAATTAACGGAAAATAAAGCTGTGAACAGCGGTAGAAATATTGTATTTGTATACATTTTTAATATCCTGATTGCCTTAAACTATAGGTGTAGAACTTTATTACCTTGATATTTGAAAATAACCCATGTTTGTAACTAAAGAATTGTGTAACCTACATACAGTGTTAATGCAAATTATATGTATGCATCTGTTAGATATTGTCACTTTATTTGATGTTAAAATATTTCAGTTTTTGAATTACAAATTGAATAATAACCTTATAGCATAAGCTCAGTTATTTCTTGTATGTGCTTTAGGTTACATACACAAATAGCGGCAACACTTGAAGTGGGGAGAAGAAATATATTTTTACCCAAATGCTTTGGTCTTCGCGTGGCCTTTGACTTTGTTTTGCTGGTGCCATTTAGAACGGTGTGACAGGAGGGGATGAGGCATTTGATGTTTCCCGGTGGGCTATTTTGTGCCTTAGAGATGCCTCTGTAGGTTTGTGCTGGTGTTTGTCAGTCACTTTTTGTGGCGGTTGTGACCTTGTTCTCCGAATCAGCCCGGTGTCTTGAAGAAGTTTGGGCCTCTCTGGTGTAGTTGGTTCATACAACGCCTCCCCAGTGCACCCTTCCCTCCATGGCTTACGTTCTTTAAAATGTTGTTCCTCCTTTTTCTTTTCTCTCTCACTTTTTAATTTCAATTCTGAACCTCTGTTTTCTTTTCTTTTCTGTTTTTCTCTTTTTCTGTAGCTTCTTCTTTATGTAACCGTCATCTTGCCAAAGCCCCCACACCCTCTCTCCCAGTGGACAGTAGGGCACTGGAAGAGCCTGCGGCTATGGGCACCCCCACCAGGAGAAGAGCCATCTCATTCTTCCATCACGTCCGCCCTTCTCTCCTTCCCTTTTTGTTTTTCACCTGTGCGTCTGAGGGTGCGCTGTGCTGTGTGTCTCTGTGCGGGATCTGTCTGCTCCCGGCGCGTCTCCGGCAGAATTGAGGCCACCAAAAATGACAGAGGTAACGGCTGGAGGAGGGAGCTTGGCCATAATGTGAGATACTGCACTGAGTTGGGTGTTTTGGTTTTTTTTCTCCCTCCCCATTTTCTTTCCTTTTGCCATAATACACTCACATGTTGCTGATGACAAATAGAATGACAGACTGGATGAGGGTGAGTGTGCATAGCCGGAGGACTAAATCTCTGCCTGTAAAGATCAAGTCTGGCTGCTTTGGACATAACTTCATCAACAGTAGGTCCTGCGCTCCTCCGACATGTGCTGAAAATAAGTCCTTAGACCCAGGTGACTTTGTTTTCAGTATGCGGTCGCATGAAGCAGAGGTGGCTGATGCTCCATCCTGTCGCGTTGATGGAGCCTGTTCTGGATGGTCAAGGCCTTACTATTTTCTGGCAGATCTGCCTCTGAGCAAAGCAGCTCTCCCTTCTCGTACAACTGAGCTGCCTTGACTTGTACTTGGATTGAGGGCTTCGTGTTATTTTCATGAAGCCGAATTAGTGATTATTTTTTTAACAGCCTCAAATGTGGGATAGTTGTCAAACTTTATAACTTGTTTACTTTGGGTTTTAATTCAGGCAAAAAGCTTGAAAAGTGCCAAAGTATTGTTTGAAGATAAAAAACAAAGCTTGTAAATTTGGTGTGTAGTGACCTCTAGCTAGTTCAGGATGGATGGAAGGAGACAGCCTGATTGCTTTGGACCTTTTTCATGTGGAGTAATGCACCTTTTTCTTTTCAACCGAATACTAGTGATTTATTCTACTCATTTCTGAACCTTAATCAAGGAATTCACCTCCTTTAACCTGCGGTGGAAAAGGTACTATTAAATCGTCCAGGTCTTGCCTCTCCCAGCCCGTGTGAAGCGCAAGCTGCCACTGTCTCTGCTGAAATCTGCTGGTCGTCTTCAGAAGCACAATATTTTTCCGCCCCCTTCGGTGACGGGGTTTAGATCAGTAAAACTTCCCTCCAGCCAGGTGGCTATTTTTGTGAAGTGGCAGAAAAACTGTTTATCCTGGGAACATGTGCAACCAAGTGACTTTATGGATACAAATGGAAAGAGGATTAAATATTGGCCTTGTGTGTGTGCTGTAGCGATTTACCTGGTATGTAAAAGGAGTTGCTGACCATTGCCCACACTGAAGGGATGTGAGCATTTGCACAAATGTAGCTTAGGACACAATTTGCAGTAATAAATGGAGCGTGCTCTCAAGGCTTCAGTGATAACCGCTGAGGGTCTGCTCTCCAGCCAGCAGTGCTTGCCATGAGAGCCAGATCCAGCAAATGTTTCCCGTTCAGCCTTCCGAGGGCAAACCAGACTGGCTAATGCCTCACAGGCCCTTGAGGGCATTGCTGGATTAAACCTTGCTTGTGTTAATGCCTCTCTTGTTCTGCAAAACTCTGTGGATGCTTTGCTAATTGGGAAGAGGTTGCACCGCTTGCAGGAGGGAATCGTTTTGGTTCTGACAGGGCTTAGGCAACAGTGCTGTACGTGCACGGGGCCACCCGTGCCTGCCAAAAGCAATGGGTTGAGCCTCGTGTTTTCTGAAATCTGTCATTAACTTTGCAGCCAAGGGATGCTGTGGAATTAGGGCGTGCTGGTCCTTGAGCCACCCCTGTGCCTCATGCAGGGCCGAGCATCATCTCCAGCCTGCGGTTCTCTGCAAAAATGTCTTGCCCATTAATATGCCCAGTTTGAGTGCTGTGTCTGTGGCCGGTCTGTGGCATCAGAGACCACTGCCTCGGGCACAGGGGCCTTGCTGTGCCTCATCTGTGGAGCCTCCTCCCTGGTAGCCTCCGACTTGCCAAAATAGCCTACTGGTTACTCACCCAGAGGCCAGCCCACCCGCTGGATGGCTCCCGCAGCATCCTGTGTGGTGAGACCCTTCCCAGTGCCTCTGTTTCAGGGGCCGAAATCCTCTCCTTATGTTTCTCCCATTCCCTAGATTTTGTTTTTCATTTAAAAACTGTAGTATGGGTTTAACTGGCGGTAGTAGGGAGTGTAGCCTGTAAAATCCCATCACTGTGCTATAGGCTTTCTTGAAATAGTCACTTATTTACTACACTATCATGGATGGGCACAGAGCTCTTCTGCTGGGCTCTGGCTCGTGTCAGGTCACCCGTGTTGTGCTGATGACAGTGGTTTGGGACCCCGGCGCAGTCATGCATGGCTGCGCATCATTTACTGGAAGTAAGAAGGAAGAAACTGGGAGGGGGGAGATGATCCTTTACTTCAATAGAGGCTGTCAAGTGTTACTAACCCCATCATCTTACCCATGTGGCTGTGCTTGTTGGTTGACTTCAAATGGAAATTTTTTTTAAGCTTTCCGTAAAAGAGAAGCAGATAGGCACAAACCAAATGCCAATGCTTACCCGAACTGCCTTTATTTTGCAGCTCTAGAGTTTTGCTGTGCTGCTGCCTTGAGTCCTGCATGCAGCTCTGGACTTCATGTCTCCAGAAGGACGTAGTGGAGTTAGAGAAGGGCACTAATGATAGATGGGATGGAGCAGCAGCCTGTCAGGTGAGACCGCAAAGGCTTGGAGGCTTCAGGAGGGAGAGGGAAAGGCTGAGATGAGAGGGAGGATCAGCCCTGCTGTGAGCTGGAGGTTACAGCAGATGTCCTCTAGAGGTCCCTTCCAGCCTAAATTTATTTGTGGTTCTGTGTTACAAAGTCCACCGAGTCGTGATGGCAGTGGATGCCGACCCGATGGTTACCTAATCAGCATGACTGGAACCAGAGAGGCACTTGGCTGGAGGGAAACCAGCTCAAAACGTGGAGTATATTTCTCACAGAACAGGCAGTAAACTTCGGGAATTTTTTGCCCCGGGTTGTTGAGGCAGATGGTATCAGCAGAAGGTTTGGGGGTTTTCTGGGTTTGTTTTTTGTTGTTGTTGTTTGGGTGGTTTTTTTAAAGGTAAATTAATGGGGAACAGAGCTGTAAGGAATCTTAAGGAGCTGGTAAGGAATCCTAAGGGNGTTTTTTGTTGTTGTTGTTTGGGGTTTTTTTTTAAAAGGTAAATTAATGGGGAACAGAGCTGTAAGGAATCTTAAGGGGTGGGGGGGAACAGAATGAAACATCTGACATAGGTAATCTGGTGGTGGCGGGTGCTGGGGCAGAGGGAGGGGAACAGAGCAGAAAGCACGTATGGGCACTGCAAGTGGTGTTTGTAGTGAGACGTGTGTGTTGGACAAGGGGACAGGAGCTGAGCTGAGTGTCGCTGAGGCTTTCCCACACCTCGGTGCCAGGGGGAAGGGATGGCCGTGTGCCTTTTGGCTTGCTTCCTCCACTGCATGCAGCTGTTAGGGGAAGAGGTGTCAGCATAGGGAGGGGACAGCAGTGTGAAACCTGTTATTGGACAGCCCAGAGAGGTTATTTGTCACTCAGTGTCACCAAATGTCCCCAGCAGAGCTGGGAAATCTGCTTCATCCACAAGAGTGAGTGGGTGCCAAGTTTAAAATCATGCTTGCGGGCTTAACCCTCCTATCACTACTTGAGAGTAAAAATTAACTTGAAAAAAATTCCCAAAACCCAGAGGTAGGAACAGTTTCCAGATTGGAGGTGCCCCGTGGCACAAGCTGGGGGGTGCAGTGCTGTGCTGCTGTGGGTTGGGGCTGGGTCACAGCGTGCTGGCCAGAGGGGACTGAGGTTTTGACCCTACCAGCTATTCAAGGAACGAGCAGCTCCTCCGTGTTCGGTACCTGCAGGTCTCAAGAGAGGAATACTTTGTGAATGGTCCCCCAGGCTAAGCAGGGTGAAGGAGGTGTATTGGTGTCTCTCTGAGGCAGTGTTGTGCAGACAATTGCGGGCAGGTTACTGCTATCATGTCTGCAAAGCCAAACTTTGTGGGGCATGAAGGGAAGATGGGGTGTTGCAGAGGGTAACGGCTGCCCAGCATGGAAAGGTGAGCTGGGATTATTGCTAGAAGGCATTGGAAACAAGCAGCAGTGCTGTGCTAGAACATGGCTGCTGCGTGCTGGGGGGCTCCCTGGGTTTTGGGGGACTGTGTTATGTAATAACATGTATGGTTTTACAGATGTAATGGTTTTATCCCAGTGCTAGTGAGGGAGTGAGGCAGCAGGGAGCCGAGCCTCCAGTTCGAAACTGGTTTTGGTTTCAGCCAGCCGTTCACCTGACCCATGTGCTCTGCTGGGCTCCTACCTTCACTGCTCTGGGCCTCGCTACAGTGGGCAGACCCTGCGCTCAGCACCTTTGGCAGGTCCGTGGCATGAAGCACTGGAGCACTGTGAAGCTTGTGGGAAAGCTACGTGAACCACGGGTACCCGGGGATGTTCTCCTGTGGGTAACAGGGAGCCCTGGCAGCGCTCCGGGACTGTCCTGTGTTCTGACAGTGGGCACAGCGTATGAGTCAGCCCGCTACTGTAGTAGCGAGGCAAACGGGTCAGGGCCACGTTTGGGCTGCATCATCGCTTGGGGTTTTTTTGTGGGGAGGAAATGAGGGAAGTGGGAAATGTTTTTTTTTCTGTCTGGCAATGCAGGTTACTTCCAAATCAGCTGGACCCTGCTATGTGGGGGAGCTGATCTTGCTGGGACGTGCCTCATTTTCAAAGGCAAGTCTTTGAGCATCACCCTTTTAGCTGCAAAGCACTGTAAATCTGCACACCAGGGCAGCCAGCAATGCAGACCTGTGTTCCCTGGGCTCCTTAGTGGCCCCAGCTGGCTTGGGACGCAGGTGGCCGCAGCAGCAGGAGGAGAGCTGCAAAACTGAAGATGACGGTGTGATGTTGCTGTGGTCCCCTGTGGAATGGCTGTGGGCCAGCCCTGGCCTTCGAGGCCCAGACTGGCCAGTCCCCAAAGCACAACTCTCCCATGGCCAAGTCAACGCCGGGCGGGAAGGGTAAGCTGGGGCACTGTCTGTTGCTCGTGGCTCACAGCAGAGCTGGGCACCTGCTCTTGGGGCATCGTGGTTTTGAAAGGTAATCCCCTGTACCCAGCTGCATCCGTACACCTCGAGGGTGCAACCAGGCTCGTGGGTGTATCGAGGTACCACAGGCACAGCTGGGCATTTCCTGAGTGGATGTGTTCCATATGTGGTGGTGGGTTGAAAGGGTGTGTTGGAAACTAGTGAGTTCACAGCAGAGGTAGGGGGGAAGAAAAGAGACAAGTTGAAAAGGTGCATTTGCAGCTGCAGAGACTGTGTTTTTCCTTTTGCATTTGGAAAAGCAAAAGGCAACAGGATACTGCTGGGCAACCCAGCCAGAGAGCTGGCCCACAAGTGTCCTAGGGCCTACACGAGGACAGCAGGCTGTCAGCAGGACCCTGCAGAGGTAGGTCTACCAAATGGGTTTGTCTGTCTGAACCTTGTTTTGTGTTGGTGGAGTTGCCTGTATCCAGGCAAAAGACAATCAATGTGGATTTGTGTATAGTGCCAACAAAATAAAAAGGCAATCTGCTCAAACTGGGGCTGGGGGAGTTGCCTGTGTGTTTGGGACTCAGGAGCACAAAAGCTCCTGTGGCAGGCAGGGAGGTTTTGAGTCCTGTCTCTTTGGGTATTTGCCTCGCAGGTGCGGGCTGGGCTGGGGCTCAGCTTTGTGTAGCACAGGGAGGCTGGAAGGCTTCTGGGCAGTGACCCTTCCCTGCTTTGCACTTAATGCAGGGAGAGCCAGAAAAATATTTTTTGAGCACAGTTCTGAAGGCAGGTGATGATACTGTAAAACTGTTAACTTTGTGACTCTCACAAGCTACTTCTTCCTAGAGAGCTATGCCCCTACACCTTTACTGCAGAGAACGAAGTTGTTGCTTTTCCCCAAAGCAGCAATAAGAGGCTCCTCTGCTTTGGTCCACCGGTGGCTGATTGGGACAAGCTCAGCAGTTAGCTGTCACTGCAGAGCTCTTCTCACAGAGCTGGTATGAGCTGGGGATGTGCTTGGTGTCGGGGCAGTGCAGGACCTGCTCTTGTCCTGTTGCATTTGGGGAGGAGAAAATGGTGAGAAGGAAAACTCCTACCTTCTCATAAAGCGACTCGCAACCATGGCCGCAGCACAACTATTAAAGAACTGCTCCAACAGCACCTAAATCTCTCTCTTTGAGCCTGGTTTTCCTCCCTTCTGTTCCAGCCAGGCCCCTGCCAGCTGGCACAAGCAAACACTTTCCTCTTCCCAGCCCGTGCCAACTCCTCTCCTTGTGCCTGTCTGCAAATAGGTTTGGGCCGTAGTCCTCAGGAGTGCCTGTGCGCTGATGCTGCTGAATGGAGGAAAGGGTAATGCATCCTTTAAACTGGGAGGGAAAGAGTGTGCAGAGGGGGAGAAGCCAATGGAAGGTGAGGCTTAGATTGTTTGCCGTGGGATGACAATGCCATGGCACTTGGTCCCCATCTTCTTCCCCCCAGTGTGTCTCGTACCGTTGGAAGCCAACTGAAATAAGCTGTAATCCCACAAAACTCTCTCCGCGGTTTTGTACCGTGCAGGCCAATATCGTCAGAAGAGTTACAAGAGCCCTGGTTCACCTCTCTCCGACTGCGTGCACAGCCGGAGCTCTTAGCAACTGCTCCCTTCAGGATAAGCAGGATCATTTTAACTGCTGCTCACACGCAGCGAGCACAAGCGCACACAAAGACTCCCTTCTGTGCAGAAACCGCGGGTGCCTGGCTTGGCTGTCAAGGGGTGTGAAAAT
Source organism: Anarhynchus alexandrinus (assembly GCA_008711295.1). NCBI lineage: Eukaryota > Metazoa > Chordata > Aves > Charadriiformes > Charadriidae > Anarhynchus > Anarhynchus alexandrinus. The sequence continues at coordinate 55,900 of VUYV01000767.1, read as the reverse complement.
TACCTGGCTCTAATCTTTCCTCTGCCAATGTTGTTAGATCTAGTGTTGGATATCGGGGCAGTTATTTTTATTTAGAGCTGTTACGTTGTGTAATTTAACCGGAAAAGATGTGTCTTGAAGTGCGTTTGAAGTAGTGAGCGGCAGTATCATGGAAATCCTGCAGCACTGGGGTATTTTGCTCAGGGTGTGCTACGAGAAGCCCCAAGACCGCGCAGCAGCCTCACTGGAGACCAGTAAGCAGAGGGAAGAGACAGAAGGTCAGGGCGTGGTTGTACGATAAAGATGATGGGAAGGGAAGGAAAGCGCACACCCCTTTGCAAAATGCAGCCTTAGGAGGTGGTTTCCAGGACATGGGCAGGGAGAGAGCTGAAACCCAAGAGAAGTTTGTCACAGTGGACTGTGCACAACACAAAGGATGGCACCTTGGAAGACATGAGGCAGGAGGGGCTGGCTCTGAAGTGCACGAAATAAAAGCCAGCTGGGAACATGGTGAGATGACAGGAAAAAAATCTATTCTCTAATCTATGAGTTGACAGTAAAGAGCAGAATTGAAGTCTGTGCTAACTTTTTCATTATCAAATGCGATTTTCATCGGAAGGGACGTCAGGCGAGCAGGAGCCTACAGCCAGACTGGGTATGGGGAACTCCAGTCCTGAGTGAGGCCTTCAGAACACCACATGGGAGATGGTACAAGATAGGTGAGATGAAGCAGTGTCCCAGCCGTGCACTGCCTGGCCCATACTCAGCCTGGAAGGGGAACAGCCCCAGTGACTGAGGAAGGAGTGAGGGGCACCAGGGCTGGGGCTAAAGCTGGAACTGCCGTAGAGGCAATGAGCTTCTGCTGTGTGACTCCCCCAAAGCTGCTGTCTCGCAGGTCTGGCATGGAGCGGCTCCTTTGTGGCCTCCGGGTAAAACTGAGCCTGGACCCAGGTGAGAAGCACAACGCAAGACTCAGAATCCAGGACAACTTTCTTTATTGCTACCAGAAGGCTTTCATCAGTACAATGGCTCCGAATACGATACCTTCCTCAGGGCTGTGGAGAGAGCTTACAATTGGGACAGGTCATTCTGAGAAACAGAGGTGTAACATTAAAGAGACAAGTTTTTTAAAGGTTTTACTCTTGGTTAGAAGTGACATGAACACAAAACTTGAGGGTTAGGGTCTTTCGTTTTGGTTTTGTGGCTGATAATTACACACCTTTCAAACCTCAGGCGTACGTAGCTGCACCAGCACCTCACCGAGCAGTGCTGGTCACATGCGAAGCTTATAAACATATGGGAAAAAAAGACTGCAGAATTTAAGGTTTATACTTGACATAGAGTGTCAAGCGTTGGTGAACATCCACACTGAGTGCAATATTTCTTGGTGCAAACAAGAAAAAAATACCGTTTTTGTTCAAGTGACACAAAATCCATTAACTGCTTACTGTGTTTGAAAACGCAAACTGTTTTAAGTCTCTGTGTAAGGCAGAGAGCACAGTGGCCGGCTGCCCCAGTGTTCTCCTCGAGTACGTTCACACTCCTGTGGTTATTACTTTAGTGTGGAGCAGCTTGCGAGCGTTGTTTTTGGTTTTTTTCTGACTAACCTTTAATTTAAATCCAGTTTTTAAATATTATCACATTTAAACACCAAAGTGCTAACAAAACAAAAAAGGTCTTTTTCTTTAGAAAGGAAAAAGAAAGCTGTCGTGAAGGTCAGGTAGTACAGAACATCATGCACAAGACTTGATGAGAATTAAAAGAGGAGCAAGCAGAAAGAGAGCCAGGAGCAGATGGAAATCGGATCAGAGAGGTGTTAGTTGGCTGGGAAACCCGGAACAACTCTGCACGACTGATGTGAGCTCTTGGACATGGAGGATGGGTTACAATACACAGGAGCAGAAAAACAGTGGAACTGACAACACTAGAAAGAAACAATATTTTGCTACTTTTTTTGTTTGGTTTTTGGGTATTTTTTTAGATTTTTATACTTTTTTGTCTTTTTAAGTGCTTAAATAGTGGAACTATAATTAGCCGCACAAGGAAAAAAATTCAAAAAAGGGTTGGGATTTTTTTTTTCTGTTTTTTGGCTCCCTTCAGTTCAGCCTGACAAGGTATGGCCCCTTCTCCCCCACTGAGAACACGGGGTGCCAGGTTCTGCGTGGTTTCTAGAGTAGCTATGGTGGAGCAGGTGGTGTGCGCTCACAGCTACATAACAGACACCGGCTGTAAAGGCGGACAAGGGGAAACGTTGCCCTCCTGCCTCGAGACATCAGCGCCACAGACAGAGCCCATGTTTTCAAGAGCCACTACCTCTGGAGCAAGGTCTTCATTGTAGAGACGCTTGATACCATCGTAGAAGTCGTCCACTTCCATCTCTTCCACTTTACGCTTGGCAGAGGCTTGCTTGCAACCGCTGGGAGCTGGCAGACGCTGGTAGAGCGCGGCTGTACCTGTGACTGGCACTTCTGGCCTGCCGTTGTCCTTGGAGAAACCTGGCCCTGGGACAGAGGAGGGCTGGCATTTGAACACTCCTCTGTTACAGGTCACCAGGGTATGCTGGAGGGGACTGTAGACATATACAGAATTGGGCAGCAGAGAAGACTGCAGAGTGGAAAGGTGATGTGCCACAAGCTCCCGGCAGTGGATCAGCTGTGAGCTATCCATCTGGAGTGGGAAGACAAGCAAAGACACCGTCATGGCAGGATCACTGCTACAGAGACGAGAGTCTACTGGCCAGGGCAGGGCCAGAGGTCCGAACGCACCAACCACCCGTGCACCAAACTTCTCAGTGACATGTTGGATGCAGGAGAAGTAAGTGATAAAGGACCAAAAAGACCTTCAACGTGACGACTTCATAAGATATGGACCCCTGCTCCTTCTTACACCATGTGGGACTAGTGGGGAGAAAAAACCTTTCAGATACTAAAAGGTTTCACTGCATATTTTCAGCAGCTTGAGTGTTTGTCTTTCCAGTACTTGCCAGACCACCCAGTATGCTTAGAACTAGGATTTTCTCCCCAGTGTGTTACTTTCTCCGTGGTGCAGAGAGAGCCCGTATACATCAGGGCACGTGGCTCCACCCTTTGTCACCTAATGGATGCTGTCAAGGTGAAGCCTTTGCCGAACTATTCCAACAAACTGTCCCTTCAGGCTGAAGCATAACCATCCTCGCAAAAGCACAGCTGCGGGCAGAGATGAGCAGCTAGGGACCTGAAAGCCCTGGGTGGCTTGGATAACTGCAGTACTGTGCAAGATGCAGCCTTCTGCGGCCCCCGGCCCCTCCCTGCCACAACGTGCGGTGCCAGCACCCCCTCACCTGTGCCTTCTGGAGCAGCTCGATGATGAGAGCCAGCCAGTCGGGGAGCAGCTTCTCCAGCTCCAGGCTGACGATGGCCAGCGCCAGCATGGAGCCCTTGAACTGCAGCAGCTGGTAACAGGCCATGCAGTGCAGCAGCTGCTTGGTGAGCGCCGCCACGTGCTGAGAGGGACTCAGCTTGGGCAGGATGGTCAGTAGCTGAGGCCTGTTGGACACCGCAACTGCGTGGAACTGGGGGGGGGAAACAAGCACATGAGGGAGCTGGCGTCACCAACAGGCAACCCTGCAGGCAAAGCCAGGTCAGACCTCGAGAACAGCATGCGACATCTTTGATGCACAAGGATCCTCCAGCTTAACCTTCAAGGCAATTTCCACACCATGGAAAAAACCCAATGCGTTGAACCCACCAACAGCTTGGTGCAACCTTTCTGGCGTGGCCTGCCATCGTACTCATCGTCTGCCTGGGGACGAGGCTTCTCAGGGCTCTGCAAAAGGCTATACCCCTTCCATCCTTCTCTCTCAACAACACAGGTTTGGCAGTTCAGGTGTCCTAAGACAAAAACTGCTTCTAGAGCAAGCACAGAGGATGAACTTCAACAGTAAACCTCAGGACTCTTCCCTTTGTCTTGTCTCATAGGTGAATCTGGTTCTCTGGCTGTGCCTTTCTGCAGCAAGTGCTTTCTCCTTGGTTCTACGTACTGTTTTCACGCTGCCTGGCACTTAGCTTTAAGCAAAACCAGTAGCAATTAAGATTATGGGGCGAGGTGTTCAGGAACAGTGAAGTCTTAGTGTGCAGCTTAACAAGCCTCAAAACAGGTTAGATGGTCAGATGGGAGGCCCATAATTTGGAAATTGCACCCAAAGTGTCACAAGTCTCCTGAAATTGCCTGGCAAGGCTTTTTCTTTCAGAAACTACTTGTACAGAGGAATTATAAACTCATCCTGAGGCCTTCGTTCCCCTACAGGTAGAGTTTTTGTCTAGGTCTTTTTTTTTGTCTTTATTTACACTGACAGATGCCAGAAATAATGTAAATAGCCCCTCACTTACAATATGAAGGAAATCCAGTGGCGTTGCCATGTGAAGATCCCAGTTCAGTTTATCCAGGATAATCTTCTCCATTCTGCGAATTTCAGCTGGAGAACAACCACAAAAGCTATCCCGAGCCAATACCTTCAGTACTGGAATCCTCTGCAAAAGCCAAGGCAAAAAAAGAAACGAGAGAACCAATCATTATAGAAATCACACAAAATCCTTCATTCCTGTGCTGGCAAGCATCAGCCACCACATGCAAGCAAAGGCAGGACTGGGAGAACATATATTCAGACAACACGAAGGTAGTAAGAACAAAAAAATTACCTCATCTTCCTCAATGGTCTTTGCAGCGAGGAAGAAGCAGCTGATTGCAATACAGTTCAAGTACTTTGGATGGGCCTATGGTACAGAAGAGCAGAGAAATCTGTGTGAATGTGCTGCAAAAAATTATGCATAATCCTTTCTGATCAGACATCCTGAGCCCCGGGGTCTCAGTTGCCCGTGCGAGGTGTTCTGGATCAGTGGGCTGACCTCCAACTACGCCACAGCAGTGGCAAGCCGTGCCAAGCAAAAATCCATACTCCATGACGTAAGGCAAAAGAGCAATTTGCCAGCCCCGTGACTGTAATTGGCACCCACTGATGTGCAGCGCTGGAGTGGAAAGAGCTCATTTTTTAGGCAGTGCAGTAGAAAATAGGAGGGAGAAAATCAGAAGGGCCAGATTGTCATCTGGGAAAAAAATATTGCCACTACACCTGCTCCAGAGGAGCTCTGCTGTTGTGCTGCTGGGGGTCAGACACAGAATAGGAAAGAAAATAAGAGAATTTTAAAACTCTGTACTTGCCTAGGGAAGTACAAAACACCCATAAAAATCACCGCTTGTGTAATTTCATACTGCAGTTCTCAAAACTGTGGCCCAGGGATTACTGAGGGAGAGCTGGTCTTTCCTACAGTGAGTTGTTTTAAGCAAGGTAAGTGAAATTTGGATGGAAAAGGGTGGCTTTTCTCATTTTTTCATGTGCATCAAAAACTTTTCATGGGCCTCGGCTGGGGGTGATGGGCCCTGGGATGGACCAGACTAAGCAAATGCTCTGATCATGGTATATCTGCTGGAGTTTCTGTTTAGCAGCGATCTTTGTCAATTTGACTGTCCAAGAGAGGACTTCACTTTGAACATCACTGTAAAATGCACAGGATGTGTCCCCCAGCCCCTTGGTGGCAGGGGCAGGGCATGCAGCGGCACTGTTTTTAAGCCCCATCACAGCCAAGTGAGCAGACAGCGGCTGAGCCAAGCCCCCACCTCCAGCAGCCTACTGGCAACTGGTCCTCTTCTGTCCACATTAGGAGATGCTGAAAGCAAAGGTAAGTGAAAATCCTGTGCTGAGTTTGAAAATCCACTTAGAACTTGTACTGTTGCCATGATTTATTTTTGCTAGGTAAATTTTAGCAGATGCAACAGAGCTGTGGGGTGGTTGAAGGGTGAAATGCTGCACATTACGCTTATTCAATGAGCTGCCAAGAGATCCAGAACACTTTCCAGAAAGCAGCAAGAGAAGAACACAGGATCGTGTCCAAATTTAAGATCTTTCCCCACATTCAGCCTCAGTTACTTAAAAAGGACCGTGCTATGCCCAGAGCTATGGCTTTCTAGTGCCACTTAAACCTCGGCTTGGATACATGTAGAGTGGTGGGGTGGGTGTGTGTGCGTACGCGTGTGCTTGTGCATGGGCAAGCACTGACGAGAGTGGCTGTAACACCGCTCTGTTGAGGGTTAACGAGGGCTGTGCAGTGAGTAACGCCACACGCTGCTGGCTGGGCCTGGGCCACCGAAGCATGACTGGGTAACAGCCTTAGGGGCAGCCAGTCCCAACAATTTCCAAGCGTGTTCATGGTGAAGGGAAGGGACTAGTTGAGTTGTCGTGGTAATAAAATCCCATACAGTAGCGCCTGGTAAAAAAACAGGAGTTAAGCTGCATCAGGAGAATGACGGCTTTACGGGAGAGGAAAACTGGGGGAGGGAGCACAGAGCCCTGAGCTGTTTGAACAACGCTCACCCAGACAAAACACCTTTCCACATTCCTGCTCGCTGCCTGAAGTGCACAGCAGACTCCTTACTCATGCTCTCTCTGCAGACTCCTTGGCTGCTGCAAATTACTCAAAGAAAAACTGCACTCGAGGGCATTAGCTGTTGAGTGACTGAAATCTGCTTCCCATCTCAGTATTTTAGTAAATCAGCTACTTTAAGATCATCTTAAAAATAAAAACTTCTATGGTTTGTAATTAAGACATTATCCATATTTATTAATATTTAAAGGATGGGTTAATAGATGATGTCACTTGCTTTCTACCAAACTAAGTCACATTGAGATGTAAGTGCACAGGCTGAGAGTACGTTCTTCTGCTCGATCTCCCAAGCTGTGTTGCTTACCTAACAGTGTTGGTGATGAGATTACACACACGTGCAGATGAGACTGCAGATCTGCTGAGCACGGAATGTAACTGAGCAAATACGGTAAGAGATAAGGCTACCCAAACCTGACTTCACAACTCAAGGCCAGGGATTTTGGGTTGGCCCACAGCTGGTTCAGTGGTTTGGGCGGGTGCAAAGCACAGCTCAGCTAACTTGTTTCTGTGGCAGGCTTCCAGGGACACAGGAGCAGCAGATCCCAGTTGCAGGTAGCCCAAATAGTGATTTTTACTTTGCCTTTTTTTAAACAGCTTCTGTAGTGTAACAGCCGTAAAACCAAGGAGGTGCACAGTTTTTGTTCTGTTCAGTACAGTGGGAGCAGACAGCCTCTCACCTTGATGGCCCGCACCAATGCTTGCTTACTGCTCTCTCTCCTTCCCATCTGCCTGACTTGACAGCACTCTTAAGCTCTTAGTTGGTCACACTGTTAGTAGTGAGCTTCTCTCCGAAAAGCAATCGCCTCTGGCTGTATCTCCCCCATCACCCCCCCCATTTCCCTGCACATTTGCCAGGCCCAAACCTATCCTCAAACATTTATTCGTTCCCTGCAGCTAGTTCACTGTTAGCAGGTGCTCCCGGCAATTCTAGGTGGTATAAATCAGATTAAATGCACTTAAAACACCAGAGAAATTAAAAGGTGAGCAGGGACTTTCCCTCGCTTTTCTGTCAGAGGGCACTGGGCCGAGGTTTCTAACTGCGGGCTAGCTGGCATTTCCTTCAGCTTTGAGTCTCTTTAGGTTGTGGTGGAGACTGTTCTCTTTTTATCTAAAGCCCAACCTTTCTCCAGCCTCGTTTTCTGATTGCTTAAAGGAATAGGTACTGTGCTGAGGCAAATTCAACATTTAAACCAGGTTAAGAGCGAACATATAGTTGAAGAGGAAGGGTGCTGCATTTCTCTTGGGTTAATATACATTTAAACTAATGTGCTGTGTTACATGAAGGAAATAGGCAGAAGAGAGGAAAGAGGGAAAATATTCTTGGCAGGTACGAGCTCTGGGTGAGTTTCCCGAGAACTGAGTGTTCTCATTAAAGCAATGGCTGCTTTCACCAGGTGAAAAATGATTATGGAAAGAATCTACCTCCAAGAGTTCCTGGCGGCAGCGTGTGCTGCCAGTTCCACAACCCGCAATTCAGCTCCTGGAGCGGCGCAGGTACCATCCTTTATGTGTGTGAGAGCAGAGGGGGGAAGTAAGTGTTTCCGTGCAGCCACACCGCTAGGACTGTACACAGAAACAGCTGAGTGGGTGGTATAAATCTATTTCAGTTTATGTATCTGCAAATATTTACCTTTACTGTAGCTAAAAACCTGTCCAAAAGGCTGATGGCCAGGGCGAGCGTTTCTGGATAAAGGTGGAACTGGTATTTGAGCTTGGCCAGCCACTGAATGACCTCATCCCTCTGCTTTGGAGAAATGGCTACATCCTGTTGGAGAGAAAAACAAACTATTCTTATACACAGGCTGAGAGAGTCAGAAAAGACCAAACACTTTACCTCTGCAGGAGTTACTGAGCACAGAAACAAAGCCGCCTTTGGAAAGGGGGGGCCTCGAGACAGCCTGAATCACCACTTTGTTCTTGCAGTTGCTTACCCCATCCCGAGAAATCTTCCCTGGAAAAGACCACTTTCCTTACAGCAACCTCAAATATGGCTCAGAAATTTCACTGTACACTGAGGAAAAGAGGAAGGACGTCTTATAGATTCTCAAGTACTGACAGGCTCTTCTCTGGCTTAGCTCTAAGAGACTTTTTTTTTTTTTTTTCCCAAACCTCCTTTGAACAGAAATGCCCGGCTTGAACTAAACCAGACATGCGATGGGAGCGAGTGGGGTGCACAGCTCCTGACAGACAGCGGAGGGGAGGGACTGAGTTGGTGTTTTGAGAGGAAAGGTTTATTTTTCCTTCAAATTGTGGGGATATTTTTAGCTCAGTCTATGTTAAAAAAAGAAAATTCCAAACAGTTTACAAAAGACCTTTAGCAGTACCGTTAACTGTGAACTGGGGTAAAGCAGGTACAATTTCAGCTAAAAAAGGTTGGATTTAGTGTTTTAGTTATTTTAATGTTTTGGCCCAAGTTCCCACCATTGATCTGTGTGGAGAATAGCTAAATTTCAATCACAAATACAGATCAGTCATTGACGTAAAATCTTTTGGACTTATTCTCTGAAATACTTAGTTTTTCCAGCGCCTTTCAATTCAACCAAGTAAATGCCTGGTCTCAGTTCAACAGCGATCATTTGGGGTGATGAGCAAGGATGTGTCCAGAAGTGAAACCAAACAAGTATCTTCTCCTGCGCTCATGGTCCTTATGCTCTCTGCAGCAGTTTGGCTGCTGCCAAGACGGTTTAGGAGAGAAGGAAATGGTGTGAGATGCTGGCTGCGCAGTTACGGCTGAAATGAAAGTGAAGGGCGTATACAAACAAACATCTCTGCTGGGCTGGGTTGTAGCTGTCCTCCCAGCAATAACACGGGGGGTGGGGGGGAAGTAGCAGAATTTTATAAAATAAAAGCACCCACCATTGATGCAAATTGAATACTTCAGGGTAAATCTATCACTGAGGTACCTACTGTGTGCCTTACATCGACAGTAACGCGCTTTGTTACAGCGTTGCACGCAGAACTGTAATTACACTAGGGCCGCCACCAGCTTCACGCCTTTCATTGTCACTTGCTGTATGACATCTTTACTCTGTGCTTAACTCCCTTACTGGCGCTGAGCTCCACCTTCACCACTGAGTGGGATAGACGGGGTGCGGACAGGGTGTGAGCCCCGGGCCTGAGCTCTGGGCTATGTGACAGTGGGCGCACCGCCAAAATGCGGTCAGGTCACGCAATTCCCTTAGAAAAAGTACAGCACTATCAGTGCTACTGTAGCAGGATGTAGTCTAGAGAGGCAGGGTTGTGTAATCCAAAGCTGTGTCCTCCAGCTGTACTGGCCTGGGTAATAAAGTGATACTACCTCTGCCTGCAAAACGTGCCTTCAGTGCTGTATCGGGTGCTCCCCTGAGAAGAGCAAAGTCCTGCCTTGTTTTCTCTCCGGAAGCCCTGACGGTGCAACAGCGTCAGCAGGACTGTGTGTGATCCAGATGGGCCTCGGGCCTCAGCTGGGACCTCGGGATGCTTCTTGATTGTAAGTGTGGCTTTTTAAAAAGCGCCTACCATTTTTCAGGAGAAAACAGAGAATTATTTTTTTCAATTGCAAGAAATAATGGTTCTTTCTGGAATCATTACTGCAATTTAAGGGTGAAATCTGAGCTCCACCAGGGGCAGGACACCCTCTGTCAACAACACCTTGCACTCATTCCACACACACTAGTTTGATGTGCGCTGGGAGTATAATGAATGCACCACACAGCAGTAAGGAGTTTATTAAATGCTTTGCTAGAAAACATCTTTTGGGCAGCAGGATAAGACCTAAAATGTAGCTAGGGAGAAAAATGGGCAACACTATGTCATTTACTTGCTGTCCTTATAGGCCACGCGTCTGTAGCAAAGTGAGGCCTGCACTGCTGAACCTAGAACAGGAACAAAAGGGAGGAGGGATAGTGAAGATGAAGTTCCTTATTGCTTTACTCATCGTGCATGTTTTTAAATGGAAGGAGACAAAGCCATACCCAAGGGCTTTATACCACAGCCACGGTTGGACAGTATGGTGGATTTTAAAAGATTTGTTTGGAAATGCAGTATCAGGGTGAATCCATTAGGACAAGCTCACCTGCTAAAACCGAACCTGCACCCACCCCCTCAAACAAAATAAATGTGACTTTAAAAACCTGCCTCTGCCTCTTAAATCACCACCCTCGTCCTGTCACAACAGCTTTGCTGGTGAAGTCAGCAGGAACGGGCTTGGGCTCCTGACCGGTACGGCAGGAGCTGCGTTGTCAGTGGGTATCAATGGGGCAGCAGCCCCTCTTCCCCACGTTCCCTCCTGCTGTATCATGTCTGCGTGGGGCGGTGAAAAATGGCTTCTGTTGCGCTTTTTGCTGGGGAGGTAAGGCCATGTCTCAGCAGCACAGGGGGATTTTTCCCATCCCCTCATTCCTGGCAAATCCTATTCCTGCTAGATCCCAGCAGAAACGGGCATCAGCTTCAACAGCTCCTGGTGGTGCCTGTCCTGGCTCAGTGCTCATTTCCCTGTGCCTGCCAAAGCATAAGGTTATGCCTTCTCTGAAAAACAGTATGGGTGGGAAAGGTAAGAGGGTCTTTCTATGCTGCCTCTTATGTCTTCAGTGCTCCTACAATCTGTCTTTGTGTCTTCTTACCCTTCACGGGCAGCATAGGGCCAAAAGGCAAAATTTCAGAGTTGCGAGTTAGCTTTGAAAGGTAAGGCTGTAACATAAAGAACAACAACTGTACACTCGGTCCCTGGCAACGTCTGTCCTTTCCATGTAAAAGAGAAATGGTACTTAACCAAAACCACTGAAAAGCAACAGTATGACTAGATCTAAAATTAAAACAAACAAAACCCAGCCCCCCCCCGAACATTATGTTCCTTTAACATGAAGGAACAACTGCAAAGCGAACTCACATCTAGGTGTATGCACAGCAGAAATAAGGCTTCAAAATAAAATCTGGCTTCTTAAAACTATCCGGGGAAGCAAAGGAAAGGTCAGTCTCTAGCAGTAACATCAACCTTACAAATGTTTTTGTCTATTCCAGTCTCTAACAGCAAATAAAGGAGCACAAGGGCAGGGGGAGAATCCCTGCATACAGGAAGACCAGGTGAATTTAGACCTCCTCCCTTCAGCACTACGAAAGTTTGTTATGGACCATCTTAAAAGACGCCCACCCACAAATCCTGCTGCCACTGCCAAGCAGGGCAAGGAGCTTCCCACGCAAACATATCTGTATCCCTCCCTTGAAGGTGTACCCATGCCATCCTAGTAACACCAATAAGAAATGTGGCACTGTAAAATTAATTAAGCAGCGAGGTCACTGTTCCTTAGTTACATAAAATTAAAAGCAAAAATAAGACATGACGGCGGCTGAAAGTAAAAAAGTCCCTTTGGGCTGGAAAGCAAAAGTTCCTCTTTGGTGTGGAGGTGCTTTCCCACAGATGTCGCCTTCTGCCACTCACCGTGTCTGCGTGTGCCCAGCTCTTTGTTTTGTTGCCACAAATCCACCGTTGCAGAACTTAACCCCCGGGGTGGATGAGCCTGCTAGCCTGGCATGACGGTTTTAATTAGGGGACAGCAACGCAAGCCCGGTGCAGGCAGACTGCGTTTTCACACAGCAGCAGGAGGTTGCTCCAAGATGGCCCTAACAACCGCCCTCAGGACTGACGGACAATCCGTCTCCTCTGGCTAGTGCTCCCCCTGCCCTTTTTTTGGAGGGGAAGCCAGATCAGAGCAAGGCCCGACCTACAGATCCGGTTGCCCATCCCGGCACCAAAGGTTAGCAGATGTGCGCATAACTCCTGCCATGGAAAAACTGACAGCACTCCCAGCTCTTCACCACAATCACCACCAGGAGCAGGCGCCTGGCTGAGCCGCAGCCCTGCTCGCCCTGTGCGACTGCGGGTGCCCACGAACCCCCGCTGCTGCGGGGGAACCATTTACCTGCCCCCACACACACCCCCCATCGCAGCCTGAGTCCCTGCAGGTACCAGAGTGCTTTCCCCTGGACTGGCGCCTGTGCAGATCTTTGCAGGAGGCACCGCTCAGCTCGCCCGCAGCAGGAAGCCGGTGGGCAGCTGCACGAAGCGTGAGGGATTTCAGAACTATTTTGCTATGCAGGAAACACCCCACGGAGCTCAGGCAGGACTCTTGCAGAAGTGCCTGACAGCGTTTTGCTGAGTGAGCCCTGAGACACAGGGCTGCTGCCGCACTACCTTAGAGTAACCTTTACAAACTGCCCTGCGCACTTACAGCTGGTTGCTCACGGCTATCTCTTCATCTACCTTGTGCTTGGGACCGACAGTGACGTGTAAGGTGGCAGGCTGAATGCTCCTGCAGAGCACAACATCAGCCACTGCTCTTTAACAGTACTCCTTTCCTCCCCCTCCATCCTGCTCAGTCCTGCTTGGAACCTCCATAAAAAAGAAGAGGTTTCCGCAGGTCTTTTCCCGTCTTCCACCTGTGGAGCACACAAACACGTCCACCATCGGGAGCAATGGAGAGAATGCTGCACAAAACGAGTCCTGCTGGTATCAGCACAAAATGTGACACCCGAGGAACGCAACAGGCCTGTCAGATGTGCAAACCTGTCACAGCTATTCCAAACCCACGTGTGAGCAACAGACCTCTATTTCCTTTTCCGAGCAGATGATGTGATGCTAATTCTCACCTTTTCAGAGCACAACAGCGTGTATAAAACCATCACTTGTGTGTTTCAGCACGAACACAAATAAGCCACCTTGCAGAACTACGCAGCTAACAGAATGTGTTTGGGACGCGAATGGGGAAGTGGAGAGATGTCAACTTCTCCCTCTCTCTCATTGCGTAAAGCAGGGGTACATCACAATTACCTGCTTCCTGCCATTATTTGCTGGATTCCTTATCAAGAAATATCCTGTCTGTCACATACTCTATCGATGAACACACTGACAGCGAACAGGAAGCTTCTGTGAGGGGTTCCTGACAGGTATTTTAAGTAACACGACATGAGACCACTTGACATGCCAGCACCGCAGGTGACTATACCGAATAACGGCAGCGCCGCACTCACCGTGTCCATCATTTTGCCACTCCAAAGTGAGTGAGCGCAGAGGTCAGTAATTCTGCCCAAGGGAAGGAGTACAGTGCCCCATACGAAACACACAGACCTGAGGCCTCCAGCATGTTTGACAGTTAAGATCTTATTTGTCCGATTCCCAAATCAGTGCCCCAAACCCCATTTCTTCGGCATTCTGTCAGAAAGCTGCCTGTGAGGCCTCGGCGATGGTGAGAGCTGTTGTTCTGCTTCCCGTTTACCGACAGCCGAATTGCTGTGTTACCGTCCCTGACCCAACAACCCTGCCGCAGGGCCTGCTGCACGCTCGCTGCGTGAGACTGGCAGGCCAGAGGCCGTGACTCAGGCTCCAGAGTGCAAGCACAGCACAAATCACCTCTTAAGAATACCTTCAGACTTGGAAAAAATGCAGTCTAAAAAAAATTACTATCTGTGAACTCAAACATGACTCAATTTTATTGCTGCCTAATCTAGGAAAAACACCTTACCTGATAATTTTCTTTCTTTAGTGTCAGCTGTCCCAGACATAGATGTTTTGCTCTTTCCCCTATTTGTTTCTACCTAGTCCCGCTGTGGGCTCCTCCCGGAGCAAGCAGGTGACCTTTAGCAGGACTGGGAGGTTTCTGCAAAAAGCAGCTGTAAACATCGCGGCCAAATCGGTCCTTCCTTGGGTCTCAGGAACGCTTGTTTTACAGCAGAGCGACCCCCAAGTGACGCCCACTGGGTTGCTTCTCACTTGTACCAGTTGGGAATTAGAGGTGCTCTCCCGACACCTTTCAGAAGTGGCGTTTTGCGGGGTTTGCCCACGGTTTAGTGGTGCAGCAGAGAGCTCAAGCAGCACAGCCTCTGCCATCTGCACGATAACGTGCACAAACACCAGGGAGAGGGGTTACCGCTTGGCAAAGCAGAAGAGCTGGATGCATTAACCTCACAATGTTTTACAAAAACGGTAAGTCAGCCTCCAATTTAACCACTGGATAAAACAGGCACCATAAGGTTAAAAGACCAACCCAAGGTCATGTGCTGAGACAGTGGAAAAACTGGAGATAAACTGAGGTCTCCTGACTCCTCTAGAGGTACAGAGAACAAAGAAGACAGAAAGAAAAAGCTAGAACAGGCAAGAAAGGAGAAATGACAGAAGTGACACTGTGTTTCTATAAAAAAATAAAAATAAAAATCTTGGCTTACACACCTCTCTGCTGCAAAGTTACTTGGTAACACGCAAAAATCAACCTTTGACCAGTCTTTACCACTTGATTTCTCAAGGCTTAATGACATGAAAACTTCTGAATGTCATCTGCATATTGTATAACCCAAGAGAGGGGAAAAAAAGAAAAAAGGTTAAAAAAAAAGCCAAAAACCCAAATACATTCAGAAGCACTAGGAGGGTTCCAGACTCAGCCCACCTATTTTTTTCAGGCTGAAAAGCCCCTGTGACATCTGGCTTTGATATATTACAACATACCCGAAGCCAGTGGCCTACATTTAAAGGAGGGAAACTAAAAGAAATATACATGGCAGTAGCAAATGGGAGTTTTCAGACAAAAAGTAAAAACGAAACAGAAAAATTACATACATTATCAAGACCGAAGTCCCCAACAGATTCTGCATCCTATACTAAAAATGTAAAGTCTTCCTGTTTCTGTAACTATGAGTTTCTTTCTTCCTTTCAAAGATCTCAATTCTGACACACATTTAGAAACTGAATTTGTTCCGGTTTTAAACATTAGGACCAAAAATGTCTCCTAACGAGTCAAAACCGAAAGTTTGCTCCTGAAAAATAGTTACAGTGTACCTCCAATCTGAGCATTTGATCCTTTATGTAGACGCACTCGCATTTTTCCATTTGCAAACCAGATGACTTCATTAAAACCCTTCCTGTAGTCAGTCTACCTTTGCAGCAAGGAATGGAAAGTTACACTCACTTCAGGTTGCCAGATCTGATACCCAGAAGGATGCAGATTTCCTGACTGTCATGGGAAATAAACAACAGCTTCATACAAGTGAGGTTTTAGGCTACTGCAGCTGTTTTCAGAAGAAGGCAGTAGGTGTTAGGGAATATGACCTTCTTCCAGATACTACAGAAAATAGGATAATTCACACTGAATGTCCGTGACTGCAACACAGCCAAAATAAATGCTGCAGAAGTGGAGGAACACGTGACAGTTTGAAAAGTCGGGTGTCGCAAACTGTAGTTACAGAGAGAAATACGTGACTACAGATACAGGGTTTTCAGCTGTGCTGTGGCGTTGCAAGTCAGGATTTCCCCAGAGCAGACAGCTGTGTTTATGTTCTCTTTTAAATGTGACCTTGGTACATTTTACACATACACACACAGAGATTTCGATCCAATTTAATGATTATTTACTGCTAGAAAACATTTAATAGTATGGCATTCTAGCTGATAAAGTCAATGTCTGAACTGACACGTAGAAAAATATAGAGAAAAAGGTTACAAAGACAACAGAGTTTTGGAAATTCCAGGAGTAGAAACCCTAGGGGACAAGAAGAAACACTCCCAAACACAGACCTCAGCGATATTGTCAAAGTGCAGGGGGGCTAGGGGGGAGAGATCCTTCATCATCATGACATAATTGCACACTAAAAGGACAAACTTGGTATTCGTCCAGGCCAGACCTGAGACTCTGCTATCGAGCACAAACTTTACACTGGCTTTAGCCATCAGGCTGTTTCCATACTCAATCCTACTCTGACTTTTCACAGCGGGCAACAGAACTGTCCCCCCGGTTTCGTATTTGGCAGACGGCCCAAAGTCCTGTGAACGTCTCTGAGTATTTACCACTGAGGACAACACTTCGTGAGGTGCTGCAAACCTCAACCGCAGTGACGTTAAGACCCCCTCAAGGTCCCTGGTAGCAGGAAAACTGCTCTTTACCACAGACAGGGCTGAGGTCAGTCCTTCTGCTGCAGAGACAACTCAAAAGTGGGGAAACCTCATCTTCAAAGGGTGACAACACAATCCTGCAAGGGAGGGATCGCTAGGAAGGCTGTCTAATGCCGGTGGCGGTTTCTGAGCCACCAGAACCAACTTCACCACGGCAAAAATGCAAGCGCTTTTTCCCTGTGAAATCTTCACACAAGAATCTGATTTGCTTCCACTCTCCGAGTCCCTAACCTATCTTGTTATACTGTAATCTTATCTCCCTACATTATAATCACAAAACCCAGGAATACCGCCAGCATGGAATAACAGGCTGGTTTACCATAAACCAGGGTCTTAAGTTGTACGTGCCCAAACACAGCCACAGCTACAATATACTCAACACCTCTGACAACCAGGTCGCTTATTTGGAAACCTAAATGTGGATTAACATAAGTAATACTGAGCCCCTTAAAAACATATTTATTCCTACACAACAACAGCAGTTTTTTTGTTCACCAGACAGAAAAAGCAAACACTACACTGATTAGCTTTGACAACAGCTGACACACTTGTGTGAATATTTTCTATGAATCAAGAACAGAAAGACTGGACCTGAGCCCATTAGTGTGGTTATTTGTGCCCAACCCAATGACAAAGTACCAGAAACTCTATGACAACCGTCCTCACGTTTCACAATCTGTTTTAAACAAAACTTTCTGGAGTTCACAGACAATTTGAGTGCACATACTAGACAGACACCTCCTCCGCAAGGCACACAAACACAATTCAGTCTGGGTAAGGCCATGAGCGAGTTGGTCCAACCTCCCAACTGCTGCAAAACTTGAGCAGAAGTCTGGACTGCGGACCCCCTGCGGTCCCTTCCACCCTGAATTTTCCTCCAGTCCTGTGAGAACATTCCTCACCGGAACAGGCCAGCGCCTGGCTCTGCTTCCCTCGACACAAGCTTGCACCCTGCTCCATAAATAGTCCTATGACAGTCAGTGGGGTTCTTCCTGAAGTAGAGAGTGCCTTACCGAGTCAGATCCTCATCTGGCTTCAGCTGATACAGCTACAGCCTGCCCTCCAGAACTGGGCTGACTGACGCTAGGGAAGAATCGGGCTCCAAATGGGAAAAGGCGGCAAAGTCAGGCTTTTGCTGTGAATACGCTGTTTCAGGAGGAGGCCTGAGCTAAGCTAGCGGTGATGGTTCATGTGAGAAGACGTCACTTCACATGGAAAGCAACCAGCATTTCAACGTTGTTATTAGTGAACTTAGTCCAAGAAAATGAAGCTGCTTTTAAGAACTGCTGCAGACTTGGTGCCCACTAGAAATGTGTGTTAATTAGCCACACAATTTGTAAAATGAGTTTAATTGAGACAATATCCGTACGTGCTTTCACAAGCAACAGCAGAGCTCTAACACTGTACGCTGTAGAGTGTGTTCTGTAGCCCTGATGGCACGTATGTCCCTCAAATAAAAAAGTAATCACGGACTTCAGAGTCTGATTTCCCAGGTCTCAAGCAGTAGGTAACTTCTCATGCAACTGCTTCAGTTGTTCACATAACAATACACCAGAGGATAGTCTCATGCCTTTACTAAGATGAATGATGTGAAGAAGAGACATTACCTGATTGGGCTGAATTTTCGGCACATGTGCTTTCCACATTTGAGCTTCCCTAGAGATTGCCGTCTCCAGAAGGAGAGACAACCTCTGGCTCTCCAGGGGTCCTGAAAACTTCATGGTAACCCTTGGATCCACCTGCCACCCAGCTGGATACAGCTACCTGCAAAACCAAAGACAGCCTGGTGAAATACTGAGCCGTGCCTGTCCGGTAAACTGAGCAAAAGAAAGCACAAAGGTGACTAAAAGCTGGAAGAAACGGAACAGGCTCATCTGTAACACAGACAGCAATCGTCGGGTACTTGGCAAACCTACCCAAGGAAACCCAAACCGGTCGGCTCAGATTCAGATGAAGCTGGGCCAAAATCGTCCACAGATCCCCAACACATAAGTGGGCTGGAGAGTCCTGCCACTTTTGAGGTTTTCTGCTTCTCTGTTACATAGGCAATCCGGCAAGACCTCTCCCGCTTCAGCAGCACTAAAAATTAGGGGTGTTGTACGAAAAATACTTGAGAAGAGGGAGGAGCTGTATGGCAAATATAAAGGGGATTTCAGTAAGTTGGTCGCCCTGGCCCAAATCTTGCTGAAGTTAAAACCAGTCTACCTGTGACTTCAAGGGAAGCTAAGACTGACATTCAAATGTTTTTCAAAAACCCCAGCCCGGGAGTCTGGTTGGTGCCAGCCTTACCCCAGTACTCCCAGCAGCAACAGGACGTTCTGTGCAAAACAGAGGAACGCTTGTTTGAGAATTTAAATGATTTACAAGCTGAAGCCCGACAAAAAAAAGATCAATGTTTTCCCTCTCTGCACAGTATGGTTTGTAGCTTCTCACAGAAGCTGCGACCTGTTTCATGGGCAATGCAAATGTACCAGGGAGTTCAGGATGGTTCCTCTTGGGTCTAATCACTCTGAAAATATGTTAGATCCACAAAACTTTAGGGCACATCTCTAATTTATATAGGAAATGCGTTTTAAAGGAAGAAAAAAACAGCAAACCCAGTGACAGCCATTGCAAAGCATGAATTGACTACAAGCCAGGTAAGTGACGGACAAAATTTCTGCAAGGCCTACAGGATTCAGAAACACCTGCTTCCACTGACAGAAGCAATGACAAAAAAGCACGCAATTTAACGCAAAAACACTCAGCTATACGCAAAACAGAAAAAAGGGGGTTCTCCTGGCCCTAGTGCAGCCTCACTCAGCAGTAACGATGTGTCAAGAAACTTGTAAATTTGAAATGAAAAACAAAGCAGAGGCAATTTTATTTTTTTTAAATACAACAGATTCCACCACCTGCTTTCAAATGGAGAAGACGATCTGATTGAGAAGATTATTCAAATCATTCTAATACTGCCTACCATCACGCTGGCCGCAAATTTCTTGACAGTATTAAATCACTTAGGCAAAACAATTCAGCCCTGAAGGGTAAATCCATGGGAAAGTTATTTAAACTTTCAATTCCTTCTGTGAGCTCTTGTGAAATCCGCAATAGGTGGATATTGGCCAAACGCTAACCAGGCTATTCTATAAAGACCAGTTTGTTAATACAACAGTTTATGCTGTATTTACAGGAAATAAGGCAACATGTTCCATCAGAGAAAATAAACAAAATTCACAGTGAAAACAATCAGTTTGTTATAAATAATAACAACGGCAGCTCTGAACAAATGCAGATCCAGAGTCCTTTTAGGGAGTTAAGGGAAACTGTAGAACAAATATTTGTCTTTATCAATTTACAGGAGTTTTTAATGGACGCGATTCACGCAGAACCTGCACGAGGCATAAAACCGCACTCAAGTCCCACTTATAGCCAAGCAGGTTTTAAGTGGCAAATAAACGTCAAGCCTCTCAGTCCTGAACAGAAACCCCTTTTATATTAGATTTTTATAAAACAAATGCTTCTCCATGAACAAAGGAGAGGCTGTACTGGCTTGGCATACCCTGCACAAGGTTTCCAGCCCGTCACTGTAATGACCCAAGGTGAGTGGGGCCATATACAGATTTTCCAGCTGGAGGGAACACCTCGGAACCAGGATTCCTGAAAGGGCTTAAAATGCTCTGCAATGTGTCTCAAAATCACTTCCCATCAGTCCCCAAATGGCTGATTGAGTATCACCGTGGACTGAAAAATTGCTATTAGAAGTTCCTCGCTTGACAAGAGGGAGACTCTTCCAGGGAAGAGGTGATTCCTCTGAACAGAACTGTGGTTTGTACCGCAGCTTATTTATGTGCATTTACTCTTTTTGGCATTTCTTTTTTAAACCTCAGGGTGATCCTGGTGACACTCATACCACTGGAAATGGGGCTGATGGTGAAGCTGAAGGGGAAACAGGGATGCACATTCATAGCCTCCCCCCACCCCAGCTCGTTCCCCCGGGGCCTTCATTAGCATCTCATTATCCTCCCATCAGACACTACAGGTTTCCCTGTGGGCTGGGCTGGTTCCCAAAGGCCGGATCACCCACCATTTCCAGATCCATCAGCGCTTCCAAAGGAGGTGTAAAGCCCTGGGAAATGAGGACAGCAGTGATGAGGGCTGCAACCCCCTGCACTGATGGAAAAAAGCAGTTCAAATTGCAGGCACAGGGGACATATTTTCTCTGGGGAGAGTGTCCAGCAGACAGTAAGGAGTTGAGCTGGGGGACCCTTGAAACAATGTCCCATCCAGCACCCATATCCAGGCCTGTGCAGAGTAAAAGATGGGTGATTTTTATTTTTTTTTTAATTTATTTATTATTTAACTGAGCCTGCAGATTGACAGTTGCTACGTACCAGGTAATGCTAACAACTGGGTAACATCCAACAGGGTATCAGCTACAGTCTCTCAGACCACACCAGAAGAAGATGACAATTAAAGGAGTGTGCGAGCGCTCGGCGACGCACAAGGTGTAATACATGCACGGAGAAAAACAGCAAGGTTAGGACCAGACCCAAAGCTCAGCCAAGAGATGGGGACCAGCGCTGAGTGCGGAGAGCTGGGAGACAGCGAGCTCCTCGCTGCACGCTTGTCAGAAGAAAAGCAGTAGCTATATTTAGCCCGACCATGTCTCGTAATATGAAATATTGATGGTCCTTTCTTGGTTTTGCAGGAAAGAGAGAGCAATTAGCCACCCCTCAAATCACTGGAGAAAACACATGAAAAATTTCAGGCCAAAGTGAGCATCCTCAGGCATCTTCTTTTTTTTTTTTTTCTGTTGTGACTGACAAACATTCCCACCGTATTTACAACACAAATGGGCTCACATGCCTCTGGGCCCAGAAAAGATCTTTTCGTAACCCTGATCCCTTTTTAGGCTGTCCTCGTACTGCCTGGGCCAGTAGCTGCCCCAGCAGAGAGCCCAGGGGCGTCCCTGGAGCACGCTTAAATACCAATGGCCCTACAAGGGCCATTTTTAGTGAGCAGCGATGGCAAACTCTTCTTGAGTTGCCAAGGGGAAAAGAGAGGGAAAAATAACCTTTCCTTTCTGAACTAGGGAGGTAATTCAATGAGGGCTGAGGCACAATAACCTTTATAAGGAAAAAAAGAAGAGGAATGACGCGCTTGAAAGTTTCCCTTGGAGCAACAGTGGTGCGCAGACTTTTCCAGCACCGAGAGCACGCCAGGCAACTCGCCAAGCACCCTGAGGGCTGAAACAAGTTTGCATCTAAATTTACATAGCTCCTAATCANAAAAAAAAAAAAAAAAAGCCAGCATGCTCTACATGTATGCAGCGCTTCACAAAAAAAAACCAAGAGAGCCGCTGCAGAGTGAGCACTGCTCAGAGAGGATGAGAAACAGGACAGATGGCCCAGCTTCCCGAAATCCAGCTCATGGAAGTCGGGTGAAGACCGCAGAGGGACCGGACTGTCTTCTTTCTGCTCAGATCAAGATGGCAAAACCTGAGCATCGCAGAAAAGCAACATTGAGGCTCCCATCAGCAGTAAAGATATTGTCAAGGTAGCCTGCATCTCTGCAGAGAACAGCGGTAGGAAGAGGAGGGCTGAGACTGCCCTGACAGCACAGATTTGCTCTAGCCAAGACACTTGCACGCATTTTTCTGCGACTGAGCCCAACAGCCCAACAGCTAGAGGAACTGCTGCATCTGTGACAGTCACTATAAACTAACTCACCCTAGCTTTCTGCTTCTGTTTCCTTGATTTAAAATTAAACTTTAGCTCCAGGGTGGTGGTTTGTTGTTGGGTTTTTTTCCTGTGGTCACTTCGGGAGTTTTTAAACCACTGTTCAAACAGTACTTAAAGTTTCCTAATCTTCACTGGAAGGCCAACTGGCTACACTGAAACTTCTTAAAGAACAGTTGGAAAGTTAGTAAAGGAGAAGTGAGCCAAGTCAACGCATTGGCTTTGTTTTGACATCTCCTGTGAGCAAGGTCACAAGCTGCAGGTTGAATCTTGCTCTGAAATTAGAGAGTCAAAACTTTGGTGTCAGGTTTTCACTTGCGAGAGGCATTAAAAATCACCTGCTTCTCCATTAAAAATACCCCAACTTGGTCCATAAAATGTAACCCATCTCATAAAGATGTCTCTTTTTGATCCAAGTTTATAGTAACTTTACTTAAAGAGGTACTTTCAGTTTCCCTAGAGAAGTTTTATGCTGCTAAGTGCTGAAGGCTATGGTTTTCAAAAGCAGTTTCGTGTTTGCAGTAATTGGGGAAGACAGCTACCCAACCAGAAACGCCTTTTAGTTTGGGGGGTGTCCGT
Source organism: Anarhynchus alexandrinus (assembly GCA_008711295.1). NCBI lineage: Eukaryota > Metazoa > Chordata > Aves > Charadriiformes > Charadriidae > Anarhynchus > Anarhynchus alexandrinus. The sequence goes on along the minus strand of VUYV01000767.1, from coordinate 33,233 downwards.
TTGTGTAGGATGCAAAATAGTCGACGTTTAAATTTTTTTTTTTAGGCTTTGTAGTCTCTTGCACTGACAATAAAAAGTGCCTCCTGCAGACAAAAGATGCAGTTACAGGAACACATTATCCACTGGCAGAACAAGATCATAACACAGTTCCTGATTTTCCCCTGCCTCCAATTGCAATTCAGCTGTGCCAATACAACTGCACTGTAAATAGGATCACTGAAATCATTCGGGGCAAGACTAAAAACCTCTTTTGTTTTGGTTGTGGGGTGGGTTTTTGATTTTTGTTGTGTGGGGTTTTTTTTAAGTAGAGTTCATTTCATAAACAATGAACAAGATTTCTAGGACTAGAGAGAGCCTAAAAAATGCTACCTTTATTTTGCGCTTAAATTCAGGTGATATATTCTGGACAATAGGGGTAATTCCAATAGAGCTTAACCACCACACTGCGTGGTAAGTGTAAGTATTTTCAGCAACCAGCAGCCAAATCTGCCTCAGCTTTAGCAAGCAATAATACAATCTTACAGATGACCTGAAAACAGACTTTCCTGGGCGGGGGAGGAAGGCGAAGCAGAAGGAAGAGAGGAAGGAGACTGAATTCCTCCGAGCTCCAGCCAGCCATCTGTGATCTCAAATGATCAAAACGTAGTTTGCGCTGCTAGAAGAAATCGTCTAACTGCAAGTCGTGATTAGAAATTTCAAAGCTGTGGGCGGGGGTTGGGATGGATGTTAATTTTAGTATCTGGGGCTTTCTCTTAGCTTAACGCTTTCCTCACCCCATGCCAGTAAAGCAGTCTGGAAATTTATGCCAGACAGAGGTAAATGCCTACAGTGTTTGCTTACATCTGAGAATAAAAAAGCAGCAGGCATAAACTACTTTTACAATATTATATTATTTCTGCGCCACATCACAGTTCTAAGAGGACAATGTTTCTGTGGTTTAGACAGTAAAATTTCCCATGAATGCCTCACTACTGGAAATCAGTGCCTAGCTTTCTGTCTTTTCAACTTGCCAAAGCACAACCTGATGTGATAGTGACAAGCCGAGGAGCAGCGTGGGTTAAAATCAACTCGTTTGAGTTGTAGAAAGTAAATCATGTTGCAGCCTGGTTAGTGGAAATAGCTCGATGGAGTTGTGAGACAACATATGATCTTTTTCAAGGTATATGACTGGGAAAAAGATGTTTGGGAATATAGTTTCAAATTTCAACATCTAAATAAGCGAGTGTATTTGAAGCAACGAACTGACTTCTATGGAATGAATACTAATATACATTAAAATAAGAACGCGTTCCCCAATGAGAAATGCATTAGTATCAAACATAAATATGCCTCAGGTAGGCATATGATATTGCACCTTTAACAAGCAGTGTATTTGACTTGTGTATAAGCCAGCCAACAGACCTAAATTCGGAAAGAGGTAATTTTATTCAGGCTGGGAAATGAAGAGGGCCTTTGCCATTTGTCTGCGTGACTCACCCAGAGCTAACTCCCACAACCTGCTACAAAGGCAAGTCTGTGAGATATTTTGGCAGCATCGTTCAGGCAGGCTCATCTACATCACACGCTCACCACTTCTTTTCCTCCAACCAGATTTTTCCTGGGAGTGCAAATAAAGTTGACCTCATTTTAGCGCTGGTTTTCTGAACTGAAGAATTTTTCCAAACATTTTAAAGAAACATGACAGTTATAAAACACTAGTCTGCAGCTGCAAAAAGAGAATGCAGAGCAGTGTTTTGATGGGAGGGAAGGGAGGCATTTTTAAGTTTGTTTTGAAACAGAGAAATCCCCGGGCCTATTTAGCAGCTACGGAGGAGGAGCGGGAGCGCTCTTGGAGAGGGCTGCATCATGACCCGCAGCAGTGCACTCTTCTCGCCACCATCTTCTGTTTCTGTTCTGTTCAAAAAGGAAAGCTCAGATGGAATTTGCCACAGCACCATAAACACTTTCGTATTCATACAGCAATGTGGTAGAAAACATAAACATCTTTGGTTCTTCATGGTATTTCCTAAGGGTAGCAAAAAAAAAATCATCAAAAAACCAGGGGGAATAATTCAGGGGGAAAAAAAAATGCCTGGATGAGGGCATTTTTAAATACAAGAGAGGGTGCCAATGAGACCCTGGTGATGGCGGAGGTATAAAGCTGCTGTCTGATGGCTGTCACTCAGGGTGTTTCTGCAGGTACAACCCTGAGCTGTTCTTTCTTTTTTTTTTACAGCAGCCACTTTGTAAAATCTATGTCTGCTGCCCAGCCTTTTCTCTCCTACACCCGGGGACCATAAACCAGACTAGTTCTAAGAAATCTCTGCTGTACTTCATTCCCCAACCCTCATGACTGACACCAGGGGTTTGCTACTTAAGGGAAGCCTAAATTGATATTTTCCAAAGCAGGGACTTGAAAAAAAAAAAACAAGGTAGAAGATGAACTCCTGACTGAACTTTCAGACAATGTCACCATTCTTCCCTCCTGGCGAGACAGGCATGCTTCCAGACCCATGCCTGCCCTACCCCCTTTTCTAATGGCTCCAGGGAGGAGGTTTGCGTTTCCTTTTTGTCTCAGCAACTGCCAAGATGAGTCCGTCCAAGCAGCATTTGCCCAGAAAGGCCTTTGGTCAGCAACAGCTTAAATTTTCTGTGCCACAGCTCGCGAGTGATGCAAACAAGCTGTTTCAATCACGGCTCCTTTCCCTTTCGAGGCAGTGTGTGGCAACATACCAAGTAAACTGTGGATAAAAGGTAAACTCAGAATCCATCCCTAAGAAACCAGCCCCAGCTGCATAACGTATGCGTTTGATGCAAAGCGGAGATGAAACTCAATATACTTTAATGAGTTCTGCTTTGAGATTTTGGTTTATTTGAACCTAAAAATCAAAGGAAAAGTTATTAACTGATGGAGGCTGTTTGCTTGCATGGATTAAATTAAGCAAAAACAAAACCCTTGCAAACCAAAATCCCCTCTATGCCATTTTCTGAACGCTTGCAAAAGAAATGCTTACATTTTATACTCTTTCAACACTGCGGGCTCATCATCTGGCTGCTGATATGCATGCAAGATGCCCCTTGAAGATGTAAACTCTGCACAACGTTTATTAAAATCAGCTAAAGGACTCGGGCTAACATTTTGGCAGGAATGGGCCCCGCTATTATTCGGCACACAGATCTCAATGCGTAGAAACAGCCGCGCTGCCACGTCAGGAACTTGCGCCTTTCTTGTGTGCACTGGGGTATCACATCAAGGGTGGACAGCCCTCATATGGCACAATTTGAGGTCATATGTCAAAAAGATGTTGCTACCTCCTTGTTCAGAACTGAAGCACAAGACAGGTATAAAGCACCTGCAAATGAGTGTTTGCTGAAATGATGCCAGTTATTTTTATGCTGTTTCCAACCTAAATGACACGTAAATCTCGGAAAGCAACAGCTAAGCCCTGTACCAAATTGTACAGCATCAGCAAAGGAACGAGCACAGCTCCTACAAACAACCAACCCAGGTTTGCACAGCAGTCTCTGGGTCCTGCTTTGGGACCTTCTGGATCTTTTGGGGACAATGTGGTCCAGGATTAGTGGGAAACACCTGGGAACCCTCTGAGAAAATTGAGGGTGTTGCTGTTGCTAGGTGAGGACAAGATAAGTGGAGTCACAAGACCATGGGCCTGAGGATGCCCTAGCAGCTTCTAATGAGCTACCCAGGATGCACCTGCCCCCTAATTAGGGAGGGTCAAGCACCCTTTTAGCCAGTGCTTGGGTGAGGTCTATATAAGAGCCAGGCTCAAAGCACCACTACTAAATGCTGAAGTTTTTGTAAAAGGCTGCTGTGAAGGGAGACTCAGCTGGACTTTTTCCAGTGTAAGCAGTGTCAGATATGGTGGTGGCATGCCACAGGGCAATTCCACCAGCAGACGTTTGAGCAGCTGCCCCCACTAGGGTAGAGGGTTTGATGCAGGCAGGGTTTTGGAAGATAAGCGCAGCACTTAAAGCTGCAGGGAGTGCCTACGGCCTCTTTCTGAGGCTGGCAGAGATGGCCCTCTGTCCTGCAAGGAGGTATGTTGTTTTGAATAAGCTGTGGTGCCATGTGAAGGAGTTGTAGGTGGAAGTGAGCAGGCTGGGTAGTATCAAATAAATTTCATGGGAGACAGCATCTTCTCTGGGATTCAGCAGTTGGAAGAACCTCAGCCTCCACCTGCAACTGAGAAGCAGGCAGCATCCACCCCCACCATCAAGGTAAGTGAAACCACTGGAGAAGGGGAAGGATGGAAGTGGGTGACTTCTGGCACTAAAAGGAAAGTTCCTACCCCACCTAAGGGCTTGTAATTACAAAACAGGTTCACCACTGTTAAAAGAGGAACCAGATGTGCCTTTAAGCAAAAGGTATGGGCCACATGACCCTAAACCATGCAAGACCTCTGGGAACAATGTGTGAGTGACTGTAATGGATGATTCCTTGCTGCAGGGGACAGGCACTCACCTCTCCTTTTATCTGGAGAGGCTTGCTGCCTGCTAGGGGCCCAGATCTGGTGTGTTGCAAAGGGACTGCCTGAGCGTCTCCATTCTTCTGACTGCTACCCCTGCTGTTCTTCCATCTGGGCATCAGTGATACTATCAGGGGCAACCTGGAGAGTGTCAAGTGACTACAGAGATCTGGTGATAGCAGTCAAAGGCTTGGGGGCCCTGGTGGTGTTCTCAGTGCAGTTGGCTACAGAACTGGTGCTGGTGCTAGGACCATGGGTTCTAGGACCATGGGATCCTGCTTTTGGAGCATTATCTGCTTGGGAGGGATGGCATCCACCACACCAAGCTGGGAAAAGGTATATATGCTAGTAGGATGGCTGACCTTATAGGGAGGGCTTCAAATTTCAGAATTAGAAGTTGCTTTCTGGAATAAAGTAGAACCTCTTGAACTTCATAAGATGAAAGAAGAATGTCTTGCTCATGTAAAATTTAGTGAAAACTATTTTTTTAATTATGCAAGCTTATTAAATAGCTGTGAATCTTCTGGTGACTTTTGATTCCTTTTGCTTTGCCTTCATTGGAGTAATTTGTGTGATGCATATAAGTTGTTCTGGTTAGTAAATTGGTGGCTTTGAATTAGGTATGATGCAGCAGGGATGGTTACCAGGAGCCCTGCGAGAGTGACGGACGGGTTAATGAGCAAAGGGTGTGGGGTTATATAACAGGAAGGGATCACAAAATTAATACAAAATGAGGCTTAAGTGGGGTCACTTGGAGCATGTGCATGTAAGCAAGGACACACCTATGAGGTACTATTATGGAAAAATCCCCCCAAACCCTTTCTGGGGAGTAAGCATGTTGGGGTGCTTCTCTGAAGCGCGTGTATGCATATGAATACAGTATGGGGAATAAACATGGTGTGAGAAGCCTGTGTGCAGTTAAAAGGCTACAGTCTTCTTGGGACCACAGATATGTGGTGGGATGGTTCCCACAATTTGGAACACTTGGAGTGTTGCAGTGGAGGGATGCAGGCTTTCTAGGAAAGACATGCAGGGAAGAGGAGGATTGTGGAGCTTCCCTTGATGTGAGAACAGCTGGAATGCATGGAGACTTGCCTGAGGCTGGATGAGGAGCCCACTGAGAGCTTATGGGTGAGGATTGAAGAGAAAACAGGTAAGGGTGACACTGTAGTAGATAGAAATACAAGCGGATGAGGCCTTCTGCAGACAGCTGGAAGCAGCCTCATGTTTGCAGACCGTGGTCCTCATGGGGAACTCCAACCACACTGACATATGCAGGAGGGACAATGCAGCACAGCACAAGCAATCCAGGAGGCTCCTGGAGTGCACTGATAACACCTTTGTGACGCAAGTGATAAAGATGCTAAAGAGAGGTGTTCTGTTGGTCCTCATCCTCTTCTATGAGGAGGGGTTTGTTAGGGCTGTGAAAGTCAAAGGCTGCCTTGGCTGCAGTGCCCATAGGATAGTGGAGTTCAGGATCTGAAGAGCAGGGAGGAAGGTAAGCAACAAGCTTACAACCCTGGACTTCGAATAGTTCAAAGCCTGCTCACCTGAAGATCTGCTTGGAAGTGTCCCATAGGGCAAGGCTGTGAAGGGAGGAGAGGCTCAAAAATGCTGGTTAGTATTCAAGGATCACTTCCTCAAAGCTCAAGAGTTCCATCCCAACAGATAAAAAAGTCAGGCAAAAATGCCAGGAGGCCTGTGTGGATAAATAAGTAGCTCTTGGCAAAGTTCAAACACAAAAATTAAGTATTAGAGGGCAGAGGCAAGGACAAGAAGAATATAGAAACATTGAGCAGCTGGGGATGAGGTTATGACAGCCAAAGTACAGCTGGAATTGTATCTAGCAAGGGATGTCAAAGACAAGAGGGGCTAGAATAATTACACAGGTAACAAAAGGAAGGCCAGGGAAAACGTGGGCACACTATTGACAGCAGTGACTGGATGAGCAGGTAGTGAGATGGATGAATGACAGTGTCCAGAAGGTGATGATCAGTGGTGTACCCCAAGGGTCAATACTGGGTCCAGTTCAGCTTAATGTTGTTAATGATCTGGATGATAGGCCAGAGAGTATTCTCAGTAAGTTTGGAGGTGACCTCAAATGAGGAGGAGTGGCTGGTAAGCCAGAGGGTTGTGATGCAATCCAGAGGGACCTCGACATGCTGGAGAAATGGGCTGACAGGAACCTCATGAAGGGTTAGTGCAAAGTCCTGCACCTGGGGAGGAACAACCCCAGGCACCAGTATAGGCTGGTGGCTTTCTGGCTGGAAAGCAGCTTTGCAGAAAAGGCCCTGGGGGACCTAGTGGACACGAAGTTGACCATGAGCCAGCAGTGTGTACTTATGGCATGCTGAGCTAATGGTATCCTGGGCTGCATTAGGAGGAGTGTTACCAGCAGAGAGGTGATCCTTCCCCTCAACTCAGCACTGATGAGGCCACACCTGAGTGCTGTCTGGTTCAGGGCTCCTCAGAACAAGAGAGACAGGGACATACTGGAGAGAGTCCAGTAAAGAACCACTAATATGATGAAGGAACTGGAGCATCTCTGCTATGGGGAAAGGCTGAGAGAGATGGGACTGTTCAGCCTGGAAAGAGAAGGTTCAAGGGGGGAGGGATCTTACTAACATATATATATAAATACCTGAAGGAAGGGTGCAAAGAAGATAGAGCCAGGCTCTTTTCACTGGTGCCCAGTGACAGGACCAGAGGCAAGGGGCACAAAATGAAACATAGGATGTTCCATTTAAACATAAGGAACACTTCTTTACTGTGAGGGTGACACAGCATTGGCAGAGGTTGCCCAAGGAGGTTGTGAAGTCTCCATCCTTGGAGATATTGTAAAGACATTTGGACATGGTACAGGGCAACTGGGTTGAGATGACCCTGCTTGAGCAGGGGGGTTGGACAAGATGACCTTCAGAGGTCCCTTCCAGCCTCAACCACTCAGATTTTAAGGGCTTTAGGCTCAAAGCAGCACAGTTGTGAGGGCTCAGCTGTATGCCCAGAGCAACTCATCAGTTCTTCAAGCAGCAAATGCTGAAGGCAGAACAGGAAGGCTTCAAAAAAANNAAAAAAAAAAAAAAGGGGGGGGGGGGAACCCAAACCTGGCATTACGTAATGTCTCACTGCTAGTCTCCTAAAAGCAACACATGCAGGGTATGATTCACTTCTCCTGTCACCAATATAAGTTGGTATAAATCAACAGTAACTTGAAGAAAGTCACTTTGAGGAAAATCAAGCTCACAAAGTATGAGAGTGAGTCGTAATTTCATAATATAGGGCCAGAGGCTTTCAAGCTCATAAAAGCTAACTCTCTACAGGCAAGGGCCAAGAGCCATTCAGAATCTAAAGCATCACACACTACCTTTTGAGTAATATAATCCCCTGAAACCAAATAAATACAATGCCTCTATGGGCAAAAACACAGAAACAGGGTTCAGCAGTAGCTCTTTTTGTCTTTCGGCACTAGTCAGTCATTAACATAAATGAACAGCAACAAAACCAAACAAGTTTATACCCAGTTCAACACCCACATCCAAAAAACATGTAAGTACAATGGCTTGATTCCTCTTGACAACAACAAAAGAGAATTTTATCTGAAAGCATAAATGCTCACCAAGGCCAATATTTCGCTTTGCAGATTTTGATTGGCTTCAGGGTAAATTATCAGTGATTACAGCTAATATCAGGATACACTGTGAGGCACTAAAAAGAAGTAATTATGAGGAAATGAGGAATTATCTGCTGTTGAAACAATAGATCAATTATGAGGTACAGCACAGTAGCTGCAGAGCAGCATTCTTAGGCTCTGAGGGTACTGTCTCTTCTTTCTCATCAACCAAAGAGAACCCACAGTTATAAAGCTTAATTATCCTCCAGGAGCTTGAGCTTGCTGACTAATTAGCCTCTTGTTTAGACAATACGGAAAAGGACCTAATTCCAATTGTCTGCAAAAATAGGATGGCACAGGCACAGCTCTGGCTCTTCCCTACATACTCACCCCTCCTGCCCAACCAGAACGAATGTAACAGCCTTGATATCCCCAGTTCTGGACAACCTAAAAACAACAGTTCTCAGCCTAAAATAAAATAAACCCAGGGAAGGAAACTTTGGGAAAGGTGGGGGTACTGATAAAAGAGAAAGTGGTATGGTTGAGGCAGTACATAATGGCAGGCAGAGTTCTGCTGCCGTTTCTGCAGACCGTGTCGTGCAAAGTCCCCTTTTGCTCCTATCAATGCAAGTACAGACACATTTGCAGTGCTTTCATAAACTGAGACTAAGCTGCATTTGATGGTCACATTATTACAGCAGTTGCATCCTTAAAGGAAGCAGGCTTTTCGGCTGTGTGGCAGCTGTTCACCCCCGAAATTTATAGTTGAAATTGTTAGGAAGGTAAAGGTTGAAGTTTTTGGGAGCGCAGCTCTTCTCTCAGAGACCACTGTAGTCAAGGGCTACCCCAGCCAAGAAATAGGATCTTGCTGCATACTGCAAAATACCACCAAAAAGGCACAAAAGCCTCTGGCAAATGGGTTCATCCAGCACCTCCCATCATCCTGGTGAAGAAAACGTTTGATGTCTGGGCTGACGAGCAAAATGGGGTACCTGCAGTAACATGTTATTCATGAGTGAGCTTTTAGATGAGTTTATTGCATAGCAAGTGCAAATACCCATTATGGTTAATAAATCAGTGTTGCTAATATTTGCAGTTAGCAAACACAGGAAGGGAACATTTCAGACCACATCTGCTTCATGCTGTGATGGGAGACACCAGAGACTTTACTTCCATCTGAGTGACTTCACCTTGCTTTTTTAGCATTTGAAAACAGCCATTATTGTGCTGAATTCCCAAAGAAACTATTCTCTGTTCACAGTGAACCAGAATCCCCCTTGAAATCCACCTCCTCGATGGCTGGCCTGGATCTCCTGCTTCTTTATCGGAGTGTCCTGGTGACAGGTATCTAGGTTTGTACCTTCTCTAGCCCCACAATGCTATGGGAGTGGAGGAAAACAGCCACAACTTGTTGCTGAGCAGGTTAGCTCTTGACACCCATTTTACATCTTGCAGGGGAGGATCTTCAGATCCCACAACTGTGTTTCACTCTATCTGGAGACAGACATCATCTTCTTTACTCACATTTTGCTCCCTGCTTGGGCAGCAGAGTCCTAAGGGTTATCATTTGGCAGTCAAAATACAATGTCTAGTTTTTCTGAAGCCACTGGTCCTGCCCAGCCTTTTTAAAATCTGTATCTGGTAGGCTACAGAGCAGTGTGACATAAACTGCAGATTGTGTATCTGTCCATTCTATCACCCGGTTTAGATGGATAACTTATATCAGCATGACAGCTGCACCAAATCTTATTTCCTAAAAAGTGCCATGTAAAAACACAAAGATTAACCCTATGAATATATGTGCTCCCAGAAAGCCAGTTCAGTGAGAGGTCAAGATTAATTACTGCTTTAACCAGTGCATTGCTGCAGGTGTGTGAAGGAAAGCATCTTTCACATGGGCCCTGGGGGAAGACATGCTCCACTGCACGAACACTGCTCATGTTCTCATTTCTGTTGCCTGCACGAGGTACGCTAAGAAGCAGTTGAGCACAGAAAAGTTGAGAAGGGAAAATGTTAAGAGACTGTAATTACAGGGGAGATATTCAAAGCTGTAAAAAAGCTAAACGGTTGGGTCTACCTACTGACTTGAAATGTTTATCCTCGGGCAATGACACAAGCAAAGGTAGTGTTGTTCACTGAACAGCCTCAGGTTTGGACTGAAGTGTATTTAAATTGATAAATTTATGTAAAGATTACTGTAACAAATAGTCTCAAAATAGGAAAATAACACATTTTTAAAAAGTAAATGTAGATTGCATCAAAGTGTTAATATAGGATGGCAGACAGACAGCCCTGGATACTGCACTGCCCTGGAAAACACAGATACCCAGGACCTGACTTGTTGGGTCCCTCAGACAAAGGCATCCCAAGGCCTTTAGGGTGTAGGGATATGGACCACTGAGCTATGGCTGTTTCCCTAAAACTACACCTGAACCAATCCAAGCTCCCCTTTACCACCTGGTTGTGCAGAAGAGTCCAGAAGGCAAGGCTGCACAGCCTGCCTGAATGAGACACAGGTGGCCCCAGATGGCACTCCTTGATAGCCCCAGGAGGGGACAATTGGCAAAGGCCAGGGCTTGTGGCAGGGCTGACAATGGGGTGTCTTTGCCCTGTGGGGGGGGCAAGGCTGCTCTCCTTGGGCAGCCCGCACCCAGCAAATCCCAGGCTGCGCTGAGGCATGTCAATGCCCTCGACTGCATCCATGAGCGGCTGCTGATGGCAACACCAGAGCAGAAACACCCTGCAGGAGCACTCATCTGCTCACCACTGGCTCTCATCAACACTGGCTGCAGCTCCATGATGCCCCAAACAAGAAATGGTGGGAAAGCCCGGCCCCAGCAGGCGTCCACTGAGCAGGACCTTTTGTGGAGAGGGTCCTGATAGAGTAAGGCTCTTATCACACAATGACAGAAGCACTCACAGAGTATTTTTAAATAAGGACCCAGAGGAAACAAAGCGAAGGACTCAGTAAGAACACAGAATGGACACAGTAAAAGCAGCGTCTCAGATCACTTCTGTCATATCAAGCTATACACAAGCTCTAAATAGGGATGAAGGATAATTAGAAGTATATATATACACCATGTGAAAGTTCAATTCCTGCTGGGGAGAAGCCAAAAGATCAGCTTCCCACATCCTATGCCAAGGTCTGTGCAGGCACAGATGAGAGCAAGCCATCCCCCAGCTTTACAAGCCAGCCAAACTACTTTAGAAGCAAAACTGAATCATTTGCAGGGATCCAAAATCAAACCCTCCAGACAAGGAAAAGATGCTGTGATTTGCTCTTTGAGAGACGAACTCCTGCCCAGCCTCACCTTGTAAAACCTGGGCTCTGCACACACGCATGCACACACTCACACACCCCCCAGCTTTAAATTGGGGCAGGGGGGCAGTAGTCAGCCCCAGCCAGCAGGTAGCCCCAGGGGAGGGAGAGGCCACAGCCACATCTACCACCCCTGAAGGAAAAAGGTGAGATATGCTCCAGAAAGGGCACTTCTCAACCACATGCATTTTGCTCAGTTTTAATATTTAGTTCATAAAAAATCTCACCCTTCTGTCTTTAAAAGGGGCTGTGCCATGTACAGGCTCTTGCAGCACACCATGGAAAGAATGGTTTGGGAGCACACAAAGGCTGATGCTGAAACACACTTTTAAATTCAGGCTCGAAACAGTCTGCCTTCTAAAACCCTGAAGAGTGGGAAAATGCGGGATTGTTCCTTTTTCCCTCCTTAACAAGGTCAAAAGGGGAGGAGAACGGAACAGGTTTTTCTGTGTTCAGCAGACAAGTTTTCAGGAGGTTTTTTTGCAAGTCTGCTTTCTACCACCAGCATGAAATAACCGACAGTAACCTCACTCCTTGAAGTTTACCCCTTTGGAGACCGATTTATAGAACGCAAGGCTGCTCTTCTTTCAAGGAAACTTCTTCCATCGCAGATGGGAGGGCAAAGAAGGAAGGGAGGAGAGCACAGCCCATCTCTGCAAACCAAGCACCACGAAGACAAGAGAACAAAAACAAATTACGTGCGCCACCAAGAGCCACCCGGCCCAGGGCTGTGACAAGAAGCGCTCACACCTGGGGCACAGATGCGGTGGGACGGGACACGGAGTGGGGGGGTCAACTCCGCATACATTTGTGCTTGGCGCGCAATTGTGCGATGCACACCTGCTTTGCACAAGCGTTACACACCGATGCTGCGGTGCGCTGCACACACAGGCACAGCATTGCACCCCCCACCCCCTCCCGTTGCCCTGCACCCCCGATCCCGCAGCGGCCACCCCCCCTGTCCCC
>VUYV01000767.1:0-20502 GCA_008711295.1 Anarhynchus alexandrinus | reverse complement strand
CACACACACACACCTCCGCCGCCCGCCCTCACGGGCTTCGCCGGTCGCCCGTTCCCGTCCGGTAGGCGGGAGCGGGCGGCCGTGAGGGAGGGGGACGGACTCTCTTGCCGCCGGCCGCCCGGCGGAAGGATCGCGCGGAGGTAGCGCGAACAGCAGCCGCTTCCCCGCCCTCCCTCCGCGGCGCCTGCGCGGCTGTGGGGAGCGGGTGCCCGGCGCTGAGGGGGCTCGGTCCCCGGCTCCCCGCCCCTCTCGCCTTTAAAACACTCCTGAAACAATAAAGAAAGGCGCTTATTTACAAACGCTTTTTTTGTGCGGACGCTCAGCAAAAGCGTCGAGTTCGCCCTCCTTTTATGTCCGTACCGTGTCTGTGTTTGCTGGGACGGATCTCCCTGTCACCAGGGTCGCCTTATTTACTGCAAGATGTAAACAGGAATTTAGCCTTTTCGTGCTTTATTTACTTCCTCGGGCCTTTCCCCAGCACGAAGGGCGGCAGGAGGGGCTGGCTGTCCCTCCTCGTCCCCTCCGCCCGGCCGGCCCACTGACAGAGGTGCCTGAAGGGCCAGGGAAGGCGAGATGTTTCCTCACAGCTCCATTTTATTCCTTTTGTCCGCTCCTCTTAAGAACTGGACAACTAAACTTGTGAGTGTTCAAATTTTTTTTGTAACATAAGTCTTTTTTTAATTGTTACTACTTTTCCGAGGGGGCTGGGGGTGTGTTATAATACTGTACAGTAAAGACTTAGGAACAGAATAAATACTTTGCATGAAAATCCTGGCCCTGTGAAGATGAGCAGCGAAACCTTGCTGTACCACTAGAGGTTGAGATTAGCAGATAAAAGCCAGAAGTTCAGAGCAAAGGCAACTCATTTGCTTTAAACTCCTTCCAGTATCTGTAGTTATTAGCTGTTCAGACAGCACACAAAGGAGGATTTCCTCTAGAGATAATAAGCACAGGGACATAAATCAAGCGTAGAGAGAGCAAAGACATTTTTTTTTTCTATTTATTTCCTGACAAATTAACTCTGAATCGGTTTGCTAAAAATTCATCTGTCATGAGCTTTTTTAACCCCTTCTCTAGTAACTCCCGGGCCGCACTTGTAAGACTGAAATGAAGAGGGTATTTTTGCTGTGGCAACTAAACTCCTCTGGGCATAGGCTGAACTGCTCTTCGAATCCAAGCTTCTGCGTGCTGCTCCCTTCCATTTTTCTTGCTTTTTATCTTGAAAGAGGATACGCCTTTCAGAACTAATACGGTGCAGAGAAGGGCAAGTCCCACTGGAATTTTATCTAGCGTTCCCAATTTCATTCTGCTACTTCTGGGTCTTTGTTTAAGGATCAGTGTTTAAGAAGTATGTAAAGATCTTAGTTTTCCAAAATCGGTTGTCCCACTGGTGGTTTGTGGCAGTGACCGAGTGAAGATAATTGAGCTGATGCTCTAGCTGGGAAATTCTTGCTGGAGGTCTGACCGGCACTGCCCTGAGATTGTCCCACTCCCGCAGTTACAGCAGTTCCTGCATATTCTGACTATTTGCTCAAGGGATTTCCATCAGGGCACTTCCCAGAATGCTTCGCATGTCAGTGCTGAGAGGCCGAGACAGTGTGGCACATCCTCAGACCAGCAGACTGTGGAATTGATAGTTTGGCAGGAACCTCTAGTGCTGACATACCGCAACAGAGTTCCTTTTGTTTGTCTTGTGCTGAATATGCCCTCAGCTGGATATGTCTGATTACAATCCTATATGGTCAGCAACAGTAGGAAGGGACAGTTGAGGCGGCACACAACTGAGTTGAAAGTAGCTCAATAAACTAGTCAGCTATCTGAACTCGTCAGATCGATATTCCTTCCAAAGGAAATCCTGAGACTGAGGAGTGAGTCACCGGGCGCAGGAGGGACCTCAGACCAGGTTGTCCCAGCAGGGTGGTCAGTTGAAGGTGAGGTCTCCCAGGACCACTTCTAGCCTCTGTAGAAGGTGGCCTAGGTCTGGGCACAACCGCCCAGGGGTCAAAATAGCAGCACAGTTGTGCACACTGTGAGAAGAAAGACACAGCATGTGCCCAGAGCAGCTGAGGGTTATGGCGGGCAGGCTGCCATAAGTAAGTGGCTGCCAAGGCCAAAGGATTTAGAGAGACTGCTGAGAAAGAGATGGAGGCAGCCAGCAAGAACTCCGTGTGTTTGGGCCTGTGGCCTGGGGAGAAAGCGAAAGAGGCAGTATCAAACGTAGAAAAAAAAATTACCCGGTGAATGTAATGGAGCGCACCTGGAGTAAGGCCGTTGCACCATTACAAGCAGGTGTTCTGCATGCAGGGACTTGATGCACTGTACAAAAATCTGACACTTTGGAAGAGTATAAAGACCCCAAGTGCCATGTCAGCCAAGGAAGAAGTACAGTTCAGTAGCACAGAGAAGGCCTTTTCATCCCCATGGGAGGAAATGAAGCATGTCTATTTTAAAGAGACTTGAAAGAACAATTGCATAGGCACAAGCAGCAGGTACAGTGGACACCCTGTCCGGGCGTGCAAGGGGCTCACAGCAGTATGGGTTGCTCTGGTGATAGCAAAATTAAGTGTGTCCCAGCCTGGCTTCCGAGACAGTGTGATGGCATGCAAGCGGCCACTGCCTTAACGCAGACTGGGCTCTAGGGAGGTGACAAACCAGTAAATATTAGACCACTGAGAGATCCACATTAATGGAAACAAGAAAATCCCACATATAAGGCATTTGTAGTACTGCCTTTCACTTTACGCAGTGCCTGATTTTTCTACCGCTGAGTGGAGGGAAAGAAGAGGTGCTACAGGACTCACAGCCAAATCCCAGTATGTGGAAGAGGGAAGGAGGACATGTATCATTGCAGCAGACATTTATATCTGTGCTGTTTAAACACCCTTCAGAGGGAAAAACAGATGGTCTTGTGGTTTGGCTTTGTGTTCTGCTTTGGAGACCCAAGCGCTGCTCACTGCGTGACTTTTGACCAGTCAGTTAAACCCGCAGATGCAAAGGTTAATACTAATTTTCATATCCACCCAACTTATGTGCACACAAAGTCCAGCACAGGCAAGCAAGCTTGATGAGTTCAAATATGTATGCAGACAGTAGCTTCAGAACAAGGATAAATTTACCCTCATGTCAGGTTGGTTGTGAGTCTCAATTAAAATATTTTGTAAAGCATTTGAATATCCCGAGGGGCTAGAGACATGCAAACTTTTAATAATAATTGCTGCTTGGATTTAGCTGGTTGAGTTCAGTGTAGTGTGGCCAAGTCTAGTTATTCCTGAGTTTGTGCTTTGACTCCAACCATTATTTAACTTATATTTATTGCTAACCTGAGATCTTCAAAATAGCAAGCAAGTTTTGATCAGCCCGATGAAGGCAATATTGATGTTGGTTTGAAGAACACACAAAACGTTAACAAAAAATAATGAAGAAGTCCTATTGTTCTTTTCAAAACCGATCTCAGACATAACATTTGGTGAGCAGCAGAGCTCTCATCAGAAGTCACGTTCATCACGAAAGAGGAAGGGCCTGGAGCATCTCCATTGCTTGCCTGTAGGCAGGCTAAGCTTGGGCCGTTGGTAGAGGAAGCCCTCGCAGAGGCATCTAAGGGTTCATCGAAGCAATCAGCAGAGATTTGTATGCTGATAGCACTGTAGAAATATCATACTGAGGTTTACTCAGGGCTCGGAAAGACTTCTCTTCTTGGAGGGAACTCCTTTTTTCAAAGACTGGAATGAAACAGACTCTCAGGAAGTGATTTTTCAAAAACTGCAAAGAAAGTTACACCCCCTTTTCTTTGTCTAGAGGCACAGTTTGCAAAATAATATTGTGGAACATTGGGAAAAGCATCGGAAGGAAACAAGGAGAATCCTAAGAAATAGTTTATGGTGAAATCACCTGACAAGACTTTTCCCAGCTTCCTGGGACTAAATGCTCATCAAATACAAATCATCAGCACATAGGAGCTCTCAAAGAGGAATGAAATGGGTTTGAGCACTGAACTGTCTTTGACCTGTGAAAACTGAACTATCCAAAATCGCTAGTTGTTTTTGCAAATCCTGCCCTTTTTCTCTGCAATGAATCAATCAATGGAATGCTAATTTTCCAAGTAAATAGTGTGGAAGTCAGTACATACAAATTATAAAACTGTTCTACCTTATAAGTACATTAGTTATGCTTGTTCTTATAGGCAATAATGAATTGCCCTTTGAAAAAAAAATAATCTAGTATTCCTGAAGTATGTGGCAAAGGAAAAAAAGAAACTAGATGCAGGCTCTTTCATTTCTCTCAGCTTAAAATGTAGATTTCCACTGCAGCTGGACAGACAAACCTTGGCTTCAGTTTCACAAGCAGAATTCAGCTGTTCCATGAGTGAAACTGAAGCTAAATTGTTGTCCTGGCATGGAACAGGAAGAAGCATCTGGCCAGTAAGAGAGACTAGCAGCAAGCAAGCCCCCTTCCCAAAGTACTCTATGTTGGTTTACTTTTTCCAAAACAGATGAGGAAAAAAAGCAATATAAATTCCCTGTCCAAATACTTGTCAGCTTTAGGAAGAAAACAGCTTAACAATAAAATCGCTTGTACACTGAGTGTCTCAGATACCTAAATCAATTTTTTAATAATGATAACAGAAAGAGCAGCCATGGCTGCATGTAGCATGCACAGTCAACATGCAATTGTGCAATCTGTTCCATCTATTTTAAACCAATTGTCAGTTTTAGTGCTCTCCCTTATCAGAAGCTATCACCTCTGATGCTGGGAGAGGCAGTCTCCCAGGTATGTAGCCGTTTGGTTTTGATTGTAAGTCCACAGATTCACATGTTAAAAGAAGTCTGTTGTAATTAGAAATCATCATAAGCTGAATCACAGGAGAGTCAGATCAAGTGTAACATCTCCACGGTCTCTCAGGACTTCATAGCTGTTACCGCGCTGCTTTCCGACAGTCTCTTGCGACTTCTTCCTAACAGCAGGAATATAAATTATTTAATAGGGAAGCAAACCCTGCTATTTGAGCTGAAGAAGATTCCCTTACTATCTGTTCCCATCATAGAGATTCTTGAAACAGAGACACACATCTTCTTTCATCCAGAACAGTGAAATACATGTTTACCTTTAGCAAATGAAGTACCTCTTTCACATTCAGTAATGAATTCAGATAGGAGAACTGCAGGCACTAAATTAACCTTTTTACCTGATTTATTTTTACTAAATAAACGGCCCCATAATGTAATTTTCTCAACCAGAACAGATATTTTCTGCGGTTTGCTTTACTATTTGGAAAATGTTCCAATCTATTCCATTTAACTTGCTAATAGTAAAAACTTCAGACTGTGTCCCTCACCCTAGGGATTGCACCTACAAATCAATCGTTCTTCCTAAAAAATAGATGACTAGTCAGAAACGTACTTTGCGACATGCAAGAATGCCAACAGCAGATGGAAATGTATCTCTTCCTCTACAGCATTTCCAATTTTACCTTTTCAGTATTGGCAACGTCAATGATATAGTGGAACAGCTAGCTGATAGTAATATTTCATGCACATTTCTCCTTAATTTTGCTTCATATCTATGATCTACGTGCCTGAATCCAAATCAGTATAGGGAAAAAAAAATCCTTCTTAGTTTAACTGTCTGTGTCCAAACCTTTTCCACCTGCCCTTCTAAAGGATAAAATGGTGCCCAATTTCTGAAAAAGTCTTTTTCAATAGTCATAATCTGCCATTAAGTTTAATTCTTGTATAATTTGATTTGAAGAGATGTGTTTTCTTGAATCGCTTTCTAAACTACAGTATAATTTCTTATGGCCTTTCTTAATAGTGCTAAAAGCAAAACAGAGTGGTAATACAGCCGTACAGGAGAAGCAGAAAATGACCTACTTTCACAATCCAAGATCAATAAGTAAATGGGCATTATGGGCATTATAAACGCAGAGGTGTTAACTGCAGTAAATAGTCATAAAATTGAAGAATAACTGAGGTTGGAAGGGACCTCTGGAGGTTTTCTAGGCCAAACTCCTGCTCAGAGCAGGGCTAATTTCAAAGTTAAATGAGGTTGAATAGTTTTCCACATTGCATGTTACAAAGACGAGGGGGACAGACATCAAGGTAAATCGAGGTAATGACAGCTGTGTACTCTTGAGCATACCTACTCCAAACAAGCCTTCAGCTATAGCGACTTTATCGTGGTTTTCAGGAAGGGAGAAAATGTGAGTAACAATACCTGAAAAATTCATTCTGTCCGGCTTATTTAATGCAGGTTTTCTTACATTTTTCCCTTCCAGAACATAAATATTCCTTCCTTTTCTCCATGTGACTACTTAAAGACCGTTCACGTTAATTACCTGACTGTGGTTACCCTTCACTGTAGACATCGCCTTCTATAATTGGATATTTTATGTTCTAGAGAGTTTAGCACTGTAGGAGTTTATAATCTTGGAAAATGTATAGTATTTCTCTGACACTTGTATACCTGCCTTTTTAAATAGATAATTTGCTGCCCAGTAACATAGTGACTTGTACTTTTCTGTGTGGGTCAGGATCATGTTCGCTGACGCTCTTTTGGATAGAAGAAAGGTTGCAGATTTTACAAAAGTGACATACACTGCCGTTTGCTAAAAATCACCTGGCAGCAAAACTGGATACAGCAGTCTTCGTTTTCTGTCCTCGCTCCGGAATCCTTGCTGCTAAGGCCTGGCTTTTCTTCCATTGAAGGAGATGGGAGATTTGCCACGGACTGCAGCGACAGCAGGAGAGCAGACACAGATTAGGCAAGGTGTTGGAGGATTTTCTGCACGCTCTGTAAGTATTTAAGGAACCGTGTGATATGTGATCCTAAATACAAGGTTAGGCAGTTTGAACTCTTGAGTTAGACCCAGCTATTTCCAGACAGGCAGAGTTACCTACTGACCGTACATCTGAGAAAGTACATCTGAATTACTTCTTCTGGCAAGTATCAAGAGTATGTTAGTGAAATGTGCCTGGATATGGTAGCTTAAGATAGAACTATGCTGGAAATGTTCCTGCAGCTGTTACTTGGAAAACATCTGTGGTACTGTGCATGGAAATTTGTACATCTCTGTTCACGCTAGCACAGAGCATTAATCTTGTGAAACAAAGTATAAATTATTATTGGGAAATACAAGAAGGACATTATGCACCAATGGACATGAAATGACTAGAGGTAGTTACCGTTTGGAAAGAAAGGAAAAAAATGGAATATTCCATTTCTGGCACAGGAAATAGAATAAGATCGGCAGACTCTGCCAGACGTCCAGAACTCCAACTGCTAGTTATTTGAGTAAGAATAACCAATCCACTAGATTTGAGGGGTGAAATTTTTCACACTTACAGTTGGAAAAAACCTTCCTTCTGTGATAATTTATAACAGTCTGTGTTTGTATAGTCTGATAAAGGGAAGAATACACAGGCTGACATTTCTTATTTACAGTTAATGGCTACCCTATGCAAAGTATAGAAGACATTGCCGTGAAGAACTCGATCTTAGCAAAAGATTTACAAGAAGGTAAGCTTAAGAAATCCTGGGAAAGGACAATTAGATGTATTTTGTTCACAGCACATTAGATAATTAAGGGATTTTTAATCTCGAGGCTTTCAAATTAAGCCTGGCTCATTAGAAGGTGGGCTTACTGAAATATAATGGTCTGTTGCATTTAAGAACTCAGACTGGATAATCTGAAACGTGAGTGTGTAAAGAATTGAGAACGTCTTTGGTAAGGCAGCAGAGAGCGGCGTGATGAGTAACGAGGGGGGATATCTGACTGGTGGGCAGAAATTTGTCACTGACTGCTACTGAGGAGGGCTTCTGCTAAGAGCTGATGAGGTGTAATTTGCAAGGTGTGACCTGTCATGTTATCTCCCAATAGCCATGTATGAGCTCTGTGGTACAGAACATCTATACTTCGCTATTTTACCTATTTTCTCTCATACTACTTGCTGAGCGTGATTAAAAAACAGAAATCAAGATGGACATATCTTCCTATTATTTCGAGGATGCTTTGTGCAAAGGGTCTTTCGGTCTCTTAGTGTTTAATCCAAACTATATAAAATGCATTTGCACCACGTAAGATCTGAAAATAAATTTAAAATATCCATTCCCAGTCCTCGTAACTGAATGCCTCCGAGCAAATCATTTTACTCAACAGCTGCCTGGTTCTACAGTCAAAAAGGTGACTGCTCTTTTTTTCTTGGTTTAACTTTTAATCACTCATTTAAATTCCGTTTATGCAGAATCCCTATGATTTTGAAAACGCCTTCTGAAATTATGAACAACTACCTTTCTAAAAAAAATACTTTAAAAAGCCTTAAGTACAACATTGCCTAGAATTATCTTGTCAATTAAATAAAGGAACCCACTTGAAATAAGTGACAAAAATATACAGTGAATGAAACGCACCTTCCAGTAACAAATCGTTGCTAAAAGAGACCTTTAACCAAACTGCTAGTTACGTGGTCACGCTTAGACAAGCACAAGGTTATTGAAACATACAGCTTCGTTTCAGACAATTTAACTTGCACCGAAGGCAAATTATTGCCATAAAAGCACTGTAGCACGTTGCTGAGGCATTTGGTGTAATTCTATTGGCTTCTAAAAGATTACCCTCACTGCACAACGTCCGTGGGATCAGAATGGAGTCTGCTGCTTCAGCTGCCATTACAGATACTGCCTGCAATGTCTTCCTGCAGAAAATTGATATATGCATCTGATATTATTATCTAAAAAAGACAGGAAGCAATATTTTAATAGACTCGAAGATGCAATATAGATTTCTGACAATAAGCTGTAATGGAAATCAGTGCAACTGAGCCGGCTCACAAAGGAGCTGCAAGGGGACTAATACCAAGGGAACCTAAACCTACCCAACATAGAAATCATGAATAATAATTGTATTCACTGAGTAAGGGATGAAATGTGTCACAGATTTGGAGTGATTCCTTCCTTTTCTCAGCGCACAGAGAGTGGAATTTGAACAAGGTGGGGCAACAACAACCCGTGAGCAACAAAACTGCAAATATTCTTGACGTGGCACTGGTGAAGTCATCCACCAGTGCCTTCCCCTTCTCACCCTCTTTACGTGAGGGTTTGCATGGGTGTGGGGTCTAGTTCCCCCTTCCTCTTCTCATGCCAGAGCTATTTTCCAGGCCTCCAAAATGAGATTTGGTGATGTTACAAAAGTAGGTTGCAGTGGGCAGTGTGCTTGCAAGCTTGGCGGTTAGCTCCTTAACACCACTCGAGATCTTTTCAGCTCTGCGTGTAGAGAGGTCTTTATGACAACACAGGCAGATAATCAGGCTTGCCCAAGAATGCTGTTCACTCTCGGCCATTTCCTCACCCTCTCTCAGTATCGGGGATCACGGATTTCTGTGGCTACCAGCATACCATACATGGGCTTGCTCAGAGCCGTGAAATAATAGGCAAAATCCTTTTGCATCAGTGAAAATTCTCAAAGAAGACTCGGAATTTCCTTCATGAATCAAGATTTTAGCACTACAAGCAATTCAATTTTTAGCTGTGTTTTACAAGTTTTATGCCAAATACTGTACAGGGAATAAGAACGTTTTCTAGGAAAGATATGTTTTCCAATAGATTTTTTGATCTCTCTCTTCTAGTAACCTCATCTTGGGAGTCAGAAGTGAGGTTTCTCTGTTGTCAGAGGGGATTCAGAAATGCCTCCTGAGACAGTTTAATGTCAAAAGTACCTCTGATAAAACCAGATCAAATGGGTGTGGAGGAGAACACTGCAATAAACCAGCATAAATTGGATGACAACAGACCAAATGTTAATCGAGTCCGTGAAAATGGAGGTCTGAAGTAGTCCCCTTCAGTGCTTCACATCAATGTTTCATCTCCTCTAGAAGTCTGATGCTGCTCCCTCGGTGTTTAGCTGTAGTTTGGCTGCCTTTGTACTAGGAAGTTTTGCAATTTAAGTTACACAGACGCACTTCCTCTTGTCCCAGGACTTCGATGCAGCTGTGCTGGTATAGGGGTACTTACACCAATATAATGGTATAAAAATGGTAGCTTTTTTTTTTTGTAAACAAAGTATGTGGCATCAGTAAATGGCAGCTTTATACCAGCTTAAATGCATACATAACTTTATGTAAATATCTATAATACATACAAGAATTATAGATGCTTCCTTTAAATATACACTGGCGTTCTAGGGTATCTATAACCAGCTCTGTATACAACCAGGGTTCTTTGCGTCTGGCCTGTCCAAAAAACGCAAGCTGCTTGGCCGAAGGTGCCCTGCAGTCAGCCACATGTGGCAGGCCTCGCAGCGTAACGAAGATCCCAACGAGCAAGTGGCACTGCCAGGCTCGCTCTCTGGATGCGTCTGAAAAGCGTTTCTGGATGCCCATCAAAAAAACATGTAAACTTTGCACTGTAAAACAAAGCAATACACCTCAACAGCACAGCTCTGCTGGTAGAAAATTTCTTGTGTAGGCTAACTTGCGTTTCCCTTTGTGGTGAGCTTCCTCTTGTCATGGAAATTCCTCTCACCTACCCATGAACACTGTTAGATGCTGTTTCTGCACTGCTTTGCAATACGTTGCAGCGGGAAGACAAAAATCACAATCTCTTAACAGCTTACAGTCTGTCCTGAACTTACTAAGTTTCCGTTGATTTGTGTTTGGGTCTTGTCGGCTCAAAATACTTTCTGCTAAGTATAGCTCCCTTCTCCTGAGCAAACAAGATGGGTTTCTTTTTCTGCACCCTCCCTTCCTAATTTCAACAGCTATTTTGAACCCGGGGTGTGGTCACTGAGACAGACATACACGCACTTTCACTGCTTGGCTCTAGATTTGTTCATGTTGCCAGCGAACCTTTTCCCCCAACCTTATATTTACATTAATCCTTGAGCGGCAAACCTTGCTCTCCTTATGTCTTTTAGGAAACACGTAATAAATCTGAATAATTTCATTTATTTATGAATCCTGAACTTGACCAACTTCCATGAGCACAAGGTGAAATGTGTGAAATTATACTCCTCTGTACTGAAGACAGGAGCTGTTACCAGTGGCGACATTTACTCCTGTGGCTACTAGAGGATCAAATGCCACTCTCCTTTGGCGGCTTCTCTCAGGGGAACAAATTTTAAGTTCTGGCAGATTTATGAATCGTTACATCTCCTAGACTGGTTCCCTCACAAAGGGCCTGGAGAGGGGAATCCTATGCAAAGGCTTCAGTTTTAATAGCTTTTATCACCAGGTGCTGGTCTAACTGCTTCCAAAAGCAACAGAATCTGCAAAATATTTCTCAGGTGTGTATATATGTGTGTATACATATACATATGTATGTAACCTTTATATGTGTCTTCTAATATGTGTATTTCAGTATAAAAATAAAATGTACACCCTGAGGTTATTTTATTTGCTTAAAGAACCTACTTTTACTCCTCTCAGTTAAACAGAAAACACCCAACTGTCAAATCATCCCATTTAATTAAAACAGAGATTATATTTTTTTTCATATCATGCCTCTTAAAGAGTTATGAAAGAATAAGCGGCTCTCAAGGGGGGAAAGGATTCTAGGGCTAATCTCATTTGACGCAGGCTCTCTTGATGTTTGATACTTTACCCATATTCTCAAATGAGCATGAATTATGTTTGAAGAAAATGCTAATTCACGCATGAGCTGTTGTCTCTTCCATCATTGCAGAAAACAAGGATGTTGGCCAAACGAGACACAGAATTAGGTGCTAAGCCCCTAATCATCACATAGCAGCAGTTTGGCCTCACGGGAAGAGAAGTAGTCACAACTGTGTGACTTCTGCCTTCCAGTTTTCAGCACTGCTGCTTTCCTAGTGCCGCTGTCCTCCATACCAGTATAATGGGATAGCAGTGGGGCATTTGGATTAATTACTGGCTGTAAATCGTGTGGTGCTCTTTGGTTAAGTGGTTCAAAGGAAACTATTGTTCTGAGTGACCCCTATTGTTCTTACCTTGGTGTCCAGCTGCCGAGTGGGCAGACCGTCTAGGGTGTTAATTACTGTGTGTCCTTTAATCATGAAGGTTTGTAATCCCATTTCAGTTTGGAAATCCACATGCCACAAGGCCCAATTAACATCTCTGATGCCATCACCTGCTAGTCGATAAGGCAGCTATTAGCCATCCCTAACTATTGCCGATGAATTGCTGTGCAGACAAGCCAGGACAAGTTTTGCCAAGCCGTATTGGAAGAGAGTTTAGGAAGGCTAGTTAAAATAATACCTCTTTAATTTGACGGCATTGGAAAGTCTCACATCAGGACACATATTTTTATTTAGTTTAAAATTTGTCTTGCAGAAGTTAATGCTTCAGTATAAATCTTTGCTTTTATTAGGATCCCAAAAGATTTCAGATGGGTTTTCATTCCTTTTTTTGTTGCTTTCACACCAGCTTTCTGCTTCAGCGTAACTCAAGAATTCCCCTCTCAAAGGCTGTTGTCACTGTTTCTAAACAATGAGTGCTATAGCATCTGTAGCTAAGGAATTTATAACTATTTTCAGCTAATGCATCTTTAGGTTCCCAAAGAATGTCAGGAAGGAATTGCTATTCTGTAAAGTACAGCATGTTACAGAATAGATAAATTGTGTTTTCTCATAATACTGGAAACACTTCTCATTTCTCCCCCACATACACGCTTCCCTTAATCACAAATAAATGCCACATTGAAAGAAAACTATTCCTTGCATAAGTGAAAAAAAAACCCAGGTTTTATTTCTAGACCTTACCATGATTCCTCCTTTGCGTGCACCACTTGATGGTTCTGCCAGGTCCAGACAGTACAGGGAGCAGACTAATTTTCCGTTTATAATCCCAAAGCTGATGACTGCGTCACTTATAATAAGGCTCCTTGGGGTTGGTTTGTTTGTTTTTTTCTTGATCCTACTCTGCTCTCTGCAACAGATCGGTTAATTACAGAGGAACAAAGATGGGGCAGGGATCCTTCTCTCCCAACATAGAAAATAAGCCCTTCTGCTGCAAGGCTGCAGAGAAAGCGCTGTTGAGCCATGTTCTTATAACACATTTCCCCCCCTCAAATTACATGATGTATGAATGATAATTTTGCAGAGTGTTCTATTAGGTTTAAATTAGCGAGGGGAAAGCAATGTATGTCTTCAAGTAGATGTCGGAATTAGCATTTTTAGAGTTGTCATGCTATGTGTTTACAAAATGAACCTTTCTTGCCGTTTAGGTAAACTGAAACATATGTTCCACCACATGGCTTAATACAGCAGTCGGTGGAGGAAGAACATCCATGCTCCATCTCTGTGATGGCAAGATATGCTTCAGAATGTGGAGGAAAAAAAAAAGCAGTGACTGCCAGGAGCAGTCTGGATAACAGAGACTGGAGCTCAGAGCCTCATCCTGTAAACATCACCTCGATGACGCCACTGCAAGGAGTCAGTTTGAAGTCAACTCCATTAAGAGTAATCAGTGTTGTTCAAACTGGAGCAGATCCACAACTTCAGTGCCTAAAACTGCTTTTATCCCACAAAAAATTCAGTCGCCATGCCAGTTCATTCACCGTGCAGGGATGCTGTGTTTCAGGGTGCTCAGATGTATCCGATGGTACCTACAAGAGCGCCGGCCTGTGTCAGGAATATCGCGAGGAAAAGTTGTGCATGTTTATGGGAATCTAAGAGCGCTTGTCATCAAAATAAACTTGAAGAAATTGTTGGCCGTCATCACTGGCATAGCAGACAGGAGCTGTGCCTAGAAATAGAGATTGGCATAGCAACATTGCTGACTGTTTTGTAGAGAAGGCGGCTTATTTTTCCAGGCTGCGACATTTAATAAACATTTTCTGTTTGTTGAAACGGCGGAACCTCACTAGATCAAACTGAATGCTAATCTGCTGGAGTCGCCACCACAGACTTTTGTCTCCAGTATGTACACATCACGAGTCGCTGTGGTTTCATTGGTTTTGTCCTATGACATTTGTTCCTTTGTGTTTGTCCACGAAAAACAGACGGCACATGGAACGTGTTGAAACAGCCCCACAAATCCTCCAGACGATGATGTATTTTGCGAGATCCCGTTTTATCTTGTCATTAGGCCTCCGTTAAGCTGCAGGCTGAGGATCCCTTTGATGCAAGCTCTGACGAGCAATCTGCTCGGGGTTCGATGGGCACCGGCGCAGCTGCCAGCTGCTCCCGTTAGCCCTCCATTACCTGAAACCTTGGGATTCACGCTCCACACAAATGGACTGTGATTATGAAGAGAATACACATCCTAAAAACTCTGAAACACCAGACTGTGAATAAATTTGACTCTTGGAAGCTTTTCAGGTGAAGCTTTTGAAGTGTGAAGGGCTTTTAAATCCAGATGGGTGTCTTGAACCTTGGAGAAACGGCACTGAGGAGAAGGGTACCCCCCACACACCGGCACCCGGGGAGCTGAACTACCTCAGGGGGGCAGCAGGTCAGCGTTTGCCTTTATCCTTTATTACCGCGAGAGAGAGATCTGTGGGGACGGGAGGTGTTTGCCGGCGCCTCGGCCGGTCCGGCTGTGAGGAGCCGAGTGACGGTTGGGCTCCGGCCGTTGGCACCCACCGCCCCCCCTCGCAACACCCCAGCGCGGAGCGCCCCGCGCGCGCGCACGGCTCCCTCCCGGTTGCTAAGGCCCGGAGCCGTAGGCGGGGCAGAGGTAGAACTCGTCCGGCCAATCCGGAGAGACCCACCCTCGCCGGGCGACCAATCGGAGCGGGTAAACAACACCCCCTCCCTTCTCAGCCGGCTGGGGAAGGGGAGGGGCGAGAGCCGCGCTGCCGGCCAATCAGCGCCCGGGGAGCGCGGACCAATCAGAGCACGGGAGGGTTTGGGCGGACTTTTTAAAACGGGTCCGCCGCCACAAAAGCTCCGCTCCCTGGGCCCTTTAAAGGAGTGGTGCGGCTCGTTTCTGTCTTCCTCCGCCGGTGTCTAGCACTCCCTCCGGAGGAGCGCGGTTCTGCCCGGCTTCCCGCCGAGCTGGGCTGCCGCTGGATGGTTGAGTCGTGTCCTGATCTCCGGCCCCTCTCGGGGCACCCCTAGGGCGCGCGAATGAGCGCGGACTACTTTATTTCTCGGCGGCGCCTCACCAGCCGGGCCTAGCAGGGAGCGCTCCGCGCGGGGCCATCTGCGGGCCGCCAGAACAAAAACAAGGGGGCGGGGACGGCGCCGCCTCCATTTTGATGCGGGGCCGGGGCGGCGGCAGCTGGGCATCGGCGATGGTGCCTCTGCCCCGGGCATCGCCGTGACTCGCTGGGAGAGGCGAGCGGGACCCGCCGCGGGCGGGGGCGCAGGCGGCCCTGCCTGGATGCGGGGCCAGCGGCGGAGCCGACCCGCGTCCGTGCGGTGAGGGGAGGCCGGGCTCGCCTCCCCCTCCCCGCCGCGGAGGAACCGGGCGGTGAAGGCCGCGGGAGGGGGGCCCGGTGCCCCCTTAACCACCTCTCCGGGTGAGTGTACCGGCAGGGCTGGGCTGCCCCTTCCTTGAGGGGTCTTGTCGGGCTCCTTTGTTCTGTGCGGGGGGGGGGGTTCTCCTTCGGTGAGGGGGAGCGATTGAGGGGCCTCTGGCGGGGAGGGGGCNGGGGGGGGTGGGGGGGGTGTGCGGGGGCGGGGGGGGGTTTGGGTAAAGCTGCCTCTTAAGAGCAGGAAATACGCCTTTATAAAAAAAAAAATTGAGCTAGAAGGGAGATAGGTGTGCATTAAGTTCGGAAAGTTAATTCTTTCTTCTGTAAACGGCGCTTGCCTTTTGTTTTAACTCTGTCTTCATCTGTACTGATCAACATACGCTACATTGTTAGAGAACTGTGACCTATAGGGCAAGTAAAATATTTAGTTGCTTATTATTTAAACCTCGAGTGAACATAGAACAGAGGGAAGTATATTATTTTCATCTCGGGAGCTTTGTACCGCTGTCTTGTACCACTGCGGGAAAGCTGGGATGTCACGTACGCAATTAGCAGATAGGGAAACGACTTGCTTCTCATTAGCAAGGTATAGGGAAATGAACCTAGAAACGTTCGGTGCTTAACAGCAAGAAATGAACTAAGCATAAACATTTCCACGTTAATGACCAGAGTTCCTTACTGAGTTTAGGGCAGGCTTACAAAGCCTCTGAAATCAGTCTGGTTGGTTGTTTTATAAGCAGAACTTTTGTTGCTTAAATATTGACATGTAGGCAGAGAGGAGACTAAGCTGAGGTTGGTCATTTCTGTTTCCATAAGGTCAGGAGTTGCTGTGTATTGCACGCATTTGGTAACTATTGTTTTAAAATAACAAGTGCGTACTTGGAAATGTGGTTGTGCTGGGTATTTCAGCAGTGAGACTCAGGACCTGGCTGTAATCCTTGTACCTTGGGCATGTGTTTTGAATCTCAAGTATCTAAATTTTTTTTTTAAGAGGAATAAAGCATTTACGGAAGAAAATAATTGCTTCCTTTTGATCTAAGTAAAAGATGACTTGGGGAGTGAGTGGTTGCAGTTGTCACTGCTGCCGCTGAATAATTCTGACTTTGCTTTTCTTGCCGTAGAATGAAAATACGCTGTGTCCAAGACAAAGGAATGCCAAGGTGGAAGATCTTTGGAGTCTGACCAACTTTTTTGGTTTTGCAACTGAAACGTTTGTTTTGGCTGTTAACATTCTGGACAGATTCTTGGCTCTTATGAAGGTATTTTGGGGGGGGAGAGGATCTGCTATAGTGTCAGTTGGGAATATGCGAGCTTCCTGTGAACTTTTCTGTCTGATAAAAAGAGGAAGGTTGTGATCTAGGAGATAACTGTGGCTATTTTCTCATTCAGTGCTGGCAACATTTCTGAAGTCCTTTGTAAGCTTGAAGTTGAGTACAGTTCTTGTATGAAAGATGAGATTACATTGATGTGATTTATTAACTATTTTATACTATGGTTTCTTTTTACCTCTAAAGGCAAGTAGCAGCATGGTTTATTTCCTCTAAGTCTGTAGCCTTCATCACATAGTGTTAAAAGACTAACAAAAGAGGAATTAAGAAAGAACAAAACAATTTGTGTTACAGACTATTTCTAGGTACTGTGTTAAAGCTTAGCTCGATGCTGGAACTAACACCAAATGATCGTTCCCTGGATATTTTTCTTTTGGTGTTTGTGCTGCTTTATGACAGACAATTTGAACCTAAACCAGTTCCCCATTATTAAGTTGGCAGAAAAACAAAAGTTGCATCAGTTCTCTGGTCTGACTGGCCTTGAGGTTGCACAAAATGTTATGCTGGTACATGGGAGAGAATAGCAGAGGTAGGAATGAGTTGTGGAGGGATAGGACTGCCTAGAACAGGCTCAGGCTGGATTTGTATCGGCTTTAAATGAGTGTACGTGAGCACTGCTGCTTGGAGAAGCGGGGTATTGCAGTTCTCACTGCAATGTATTTGTTGTGTAGTGATGTGGAGCAATTTCAACAGAGGGTGCTCAGCTGTTGAACTTCACTTCCTCTGACTTAGCTACGGCAGGTCGATACTGCTTTATTGGCTCTGCCAGGTATGTTTCACTGAAACTTAAGTGATAAAACAAATTATGACTAGGTGAGGTGTGTGTGCTGACTGGTGTCAGGTCTAGTTGAGCTAAGCAAATCTCTTTCTGTTGAACTATGAATATTCTAAACAGCTCACTGAGGCTGGGTGAGCTGTTCGTGTTGCTGTTCGATAAGCGCAGTGTTTATGGCGGGGGAAGTATTCATAGTGCTTCCTCTTATTTTTAGGTGAAACCAAAGCATTTATCTTGCATTGGAGTTTGCTGTTTCCAGCTGGCTGCCCGAGTAGTCGAAGAAGAATGCAATATTCCATCTGCTCATGAGATCATCCGGATCAGCCAATGTAAATGCACTGTGTCCGACCTGAAACGGATGGAAAAGATAATTTCAGAAAAGTTGCACTTTGAATTTAAAGCTACTACTGCCTTAACCTTCTTGCACTTGTACCATACTATTGTACTCTGTCATACCTCAGAAAGGTCAGTTGAGTTACACGGTGGTGGCTTACATGATTGCTAAGCCTTTTTTCTCTTCAGTTGCCTCTTCATTGATTATGTCAGTAGCTGTAGAAGAGGCAGCTCCTTAGTTTTTATTTCCTGACAAGTGAATGCTTGTTGATCCAAATGCTTTTTCTCTTGGGTGTCTTACAGGAAAGAAGTATTGAATCTCGACAAATTGGAAGCACAGCTAAAAGCTTGCAACTGTCGTCTGGTCTTTTCTAAAGCAAAAGTAAGTACAAGTGACTTTCTTTGACTTCTCAGTAGGTTTTGATTCATGGAATGCTGAGTGATGTGGTTTTGGGGTTTTTTTTGCCCTTCTAGCCATCTGTTTTGGCCTTGTGCCTTCTCACTCTAGAAGTTCAGACTTTGAAATCTGTTGAGCTGTTTGAGATCCTTCTTCGAGTTCAGAAGCATTCTAAGGTAAATATTTCCTGTGGATTGTCTTTGCAGTTGTTGGGACTGGTGCAGTTAGTGATGTACAATGGTTCATTTAAGGGACCCCTGCTGTCAGTGTCCAGTCTTTACAGGCACTGTTGGGCATTAGCTGAAATGAGCAATGAAATGGGTCTTTAAGCATCTGCCTGCAACTCTTGCAACTAATATTGCTTCTTTGGTCGAATGCCAAATACAAAAAACCTGCTGCTTAGAGCATGAGGTTAGGTAGTCATTTCACAGTGGCACATCTTGGCAGCTACCTGGCAAGCAAAAGGATTATGGTTTAAAAAAAAACCAAACTAGCTTAAATGTATAAAATCAGAAGAAATGCTGACCTAATGCCTACACAATACATGCTTTAACAAGCAGCTGATTTAGCTTGTACAGTTCTAGCTGTATGTTCTAGAGAAACTTCCAATCGGTTCGTGGGACTACAACGACTGCTGAGCTTGTTATTCTCCTAGCCTAAATAATTAACATAGGATTTACAGCTTCTAGCAGCATGCTGTATCAGTTGATGGTTTAAAACAAGCTTTTTCATTCTTACAGTCAAATTGAACTAACTCAGTTTCTTGAGGGGTGGAAGTAGTTCCTTAAAGTATGACGTTACTCCATTTCAAAATGGAATTCCATTTCGAAATGGAATAATCGTGGTTTCATTTTTCCTTTGGAAGTGAAAATAAAAATGCTAACAGCAACTGACAGGCAAACTGTCAACTCACACTTCATCATGGACATTTCTAGGAAGTGTATAGGAGTTGACCTGCAAAAGCAGCCCAACTTTGACAAAGGTATCAAAGTTATGACTCATATGTTGACTGGTATTTTATCAAGTCTTTTCCGAGAAGGTAAAATGGAGGGAGGGGTTATCTTTAGGGCCTATGTGTAATAAACTAAATAGGTTCTTATTTTGCTTTTCAGATAAGTGATAGTGACCTACTTTACTGGAGGGAACTGGTCTCAAAATGCCTAGCAGACTATTCTTCTCCAGAATGTTGCAAGCCTGATCATAAAAAGCTAGTTTGGATTGTTTCGAGACGTACTGCCCAGAATCTACAAAACAGTTACTACAGTGTTCCTGAGTTGCCAACAATACCAGAGGGTGGATGCTTCAATGAAAGTGAGAGGTTGGTGAAACTTCTACCAGGTGTTTTAATTTGTTGGGCATTCTTATTTTCTGGAAATAATTCATGGCAACTCTATATAACTGGGCTTATTCAGTACTAATTGGAAAAAAAAAATTGCTAGCTTTGAAAACACTGGTGGACTTAAAATATATTTTAAACATAAAAAGAGAAAATGTGGAACTGATTGTGGTGTTTAGAAAGTACAAATGCTTTGCAGGATGGGGGGAGGTGTTCCTTTTTTTTTTAAGACAGGGAAGGTTATAAAGCATTGTAGTCTTCTGAAGTAATTTATATTTGATGTCTTGAACACTGGCTTCTTGGTTGGTAGGAGATTTTTGGCATTAGGAAAAAGGAAATTGTACTTTTATGATTTAAGCCTTAGTGCTGAGAAGTGTTTAGAACTGGCATGTTATACTAGGAACCGAAAAGCATGCAAGAAAACACAGGATTGAGGAGTACTTTGCCACTTTCAAGGGGTTGTGCTTTGTTTAAATGACCTTTCCTACTGTTCCTTCTAGTGAAGACTCCTGCGAAGACATGAGCAGCGGAGAAGAAAGCCTTAGCAGTTCTCCTCCGAGTGATCTGGAAGGCACCTTCTTCTTTGAACTCAAACCTAAAGCCAAGTGGCAAAATCTTAGCTGTCGGTCTTAGCATGAAGTCTTGATTGTATTAGGTTGAGATTTTTAATGCACCATAGTCTTTTGGCAATAATAAATGAGGTGGTAATCTGTAAACTGTATTAAGGCAAGAATTGCTGTGGTATATCAATGCTTTGAATGCCTGCCTTGTGTTGTTTTGTTGTTGTCATTTTAAGGAAGAAAAAAAAATCCCATTCAGGTCCCCAGTTCAGCAAAAAAGTTAATGTATAGTTCTGTTGTAAACAAGCATAGATGTAGCCCTGTACCTGATGGTCCAAAATGCTTAGCAGCTAAACACATGAGGACTGTGCCCCGGCAGCGATGATGGC